>JAUMHI010000067.1:2930769-2941276 GCA_032359435.1 Enteromius unitaeniatus
TTATTTGTGTTTATCCATGTAATTTAAATATAATGTTTCCTTAATGATGTCTAATGGGTTGTTTGAATCACTGGTCTGTTGATTTGTCGTTCAGGTGCACAAATCTTTATGGGTAGTTAGGGTTCTTCGGTGGATGTAGATAGTTGGCGCTAAAATATATAATTCATAGATTAATTGCATCCAAAATAAAAATTTTGTTTACTTAATATGTGTGCGTTCAGTATATTTTTATTATGTATGCATAAAAACGCACATACCATAAATATTTTGATAGTATTTACATGTATGTACTTAGTTATATTTGTATAATTTATATAATATTGGATAAGTGTGTATATATATATATATATATATTAGGGGTGTAACAGTTCATAAAAATCACGGTTCGGTTCGATACGATACAGTAGTGTCACGGTTTGGTATGTTTTCGATACGGCAAAAATACAATAAAAAAGAGAATTTCTTATTTTTTATTTATTAAAACTAACATAAAGTAAGTCTTGGATGGTAGTAGAAAGTAGATTTGAGCCTCACTTTTCCACGTGTTTTTAGATGCTTCTTCTGAACGTACCCGTTAGAGAGTAAGTTATATTTAAAGCTAAAGTATCGTTAACGCTAACGATCGATACGCATTCAATCATTCCTGCGCTCAATCCTCTCTCACCTGCTCGCGCGAACACTTTTATTTTTGTCAGTCGTGGGGCGGGGCTTGGTGTTTTAGTTACTGGTACTTGTTGTAACACCAGTTACTTGTAACTGGTGGCTAAGTTGTGAATTGTCCTGTTTCTCATGTGTTTGTTGCAGTTGGTTGCTGGCAGTGTGGTGATGGCGTTTGAGGAGGTCTGTCCGGACCGGATCGACCTGATCCATAAGAACTATCGCAAGCTGTGTAACCTGCTGGTGGACGTGGAGGAGTGGGGTCAGGTGGTCATCATACACATGCTGACCCGATACGCCAGGACACAGTTTGTCAGCCCGTGGAGAGAGGTCTGTGTGTGTTTTAAGTACAAATAGTATTTCATTATTATTTGACCTATTTTAAAAAATTAAGACTAGCAGTTTTATTTGAGCACAAAATTGCTGCTTGAAATTGACTCATCTGCATTTGATTTTGTTTTCTTTTTCAATGCTAGCATTGAGGGTTTCAGGTAGGAAGGAGGGATTGAGAGGACTTTATATTGTAACTCTGACGGATGTTATGTAGACGTTATGTAGTGATGGTCTCAGGAGAGAAAGTTGCTGCCTTTTAATCATTTGTACAGTTGATTTAACAACTGCTTTTTTTAATGTGTGTTTTTTATTCACTTATTGTGTATATGATTGTAGGACGCTGTGTTTGACGAGAACAATGAGAAAGCGTTTTATGAGTCAGAGGAGGAGAGGAGAGTGGACCAGTCCAAGCCGTACATCATGGATCCAGACCACAGACTCCTGCTCAGAAACACTAAACCACTGTTACAGAGCAGAAACACTGCAGTGAGTACACACACACACACACACACACACACTGCCCTCTGTTTCTGTTATATTAAGTAACTTCTGCCATATTAAATATGGATACAGGTATATTAAATTATTATTGTTGTTGTCATGTCAGTATTTAGGTCAACTTAATAATATATAATATTTTTATTTAATAATTACAATATATTATTTATTGTTTGAATTATAATTTGAAATAATGTTAATGTTTACAAGTTCATATAATAAATATTATTATAGCATATGTAATCAAAAAACATTTAGCCATTAAGTATTAACATCATCATCATCATCATTATTATTATTATTATTATTATTATATCAATGTTTATATCAAGTTAATATAGTCCTACATTGTTTAGCATTTATAAATAATATATAAAATATATATTATTATTAAAAATATATTTTATTCAAATTATTTATAAAAATGTTTATTATTATTATTATTATTATTAATACAAATATGTTAAACTATTCCATAGTATAGTTTGAGCGTATGTATACTATGTACTAGTGTAGCAAATATTATTAAAATATATATAACCAGTAAACATTTTTGCCATTTTAAATATTATTAATTATTAATATTATCATTAGTCAGAATCATTTTGTTTCAAATTTCTTCAGTTTTAGTAAATAATAATAAGTAATTTTAATACTTTTAAATTCCCAACAACAATTATATTATACTGTTTTTGGACTTTCAATTATTATTATTATTGTTATTATTATTATTAGGATATAGTAATCTTCATCATTTAATATAGTTTGAGCATTTACATATTAAATATGAATATACAAAATGTTATAAATGTAGAAATTCTACACATCCTATGGTGCAGTTGATAGTTGTTTTATTATTTAGGCCCATTATTTCTCCTTTTTTTGCTCCTAACAAGACGGATAATGTTTAAGACCTTAAGGTTTGTCACCAATATTTGCCGGTTTAATTTTTATAGATAAGTTTTTTTTGCAGTCGAGAGTTGCATCCTTTCTTCTTTATTATTTCATGTTTAATCTGTAATATTCTTTTAAGACACTCGTATACTCTTGTTTCCACACACATCTGCGCTCTTCTGTTTTCTCTTTCTCCCTCTAACTCTCGTTCCTGTTCAGCTCTGAGCGATAGCGAAGGCCTTCAGGACGCACCTGAGTGTGTTTAGTGTTTGAGTGCGAGTGTGAGTGTGTTTGTACATCAGAATATTAGCGGGACCAAGGCTGTATCAGACACAACTCCATCATGTTACACACTCTCAGCCTTAGAAATGTGCTCAGAAAACGTTTTTCCCTCCTACATCACACACACAGAGTGACTCGAGTGCTCCATCAACCTGGAAGCTCAAGGTCTGTGTGTATGTGTTTTTTTGTAGTGTGTGTGTGATATGTTTTGATTAAAACTTGTCCTGCTTTGTTCTACACTCAGTCTGCACTCTGTCTTTATCAGCTCTCTCTCTCTCTCTGCTGCTTTAGCGGTTGATGTGTTGAAGTCTGCTGTCCTGTTCGTATATTGGGGTCAAAGTAATTTGGGGAAGACAAAATCATTACATACATTGAAGGCTTCCTAATCTATCACCATCTATCTCTTTTTCAAACCCTCCTCTTCCTCTTTCTCTCACTTCGCACATCTCTGGGACTCTCCACCACGTCTTCCATTAATCTGTCTTTCTTTCATGAGCCACGTTTTATGTCCTCCTGTCTTTTTCTCACCTTTCTTTTCTCCCTTATAAAACATACCATGGAAAAAGTATTGTGTTTTAGTTTCTTTGGTGTTATTTTAAGTATCTTAACATTAAAGGCGTAGCTCTTCATTTATAATATTAATCATCTCTCTTTGTTAGGTTGTGATGGCAGTATCTCAGCTCTACTGGCATTTGGCTCCTACACATGAACTTAGCATCATCACTAAGTCTCTGGTGAGGCTCTTGAGGAGCCACAGGTAACACATGCACACTGTGAGAAAAATTAAAATGGAGATGATATCAAGATCAAATATGTCAATCTAATTCCTGTTTTTGGTTTCACTCTCGGCTCTTTTAGGGAAGTTCAGTACATTGTGTTGCAGAACATCGCCACCATGTCCATTCAGAGGAAGGTACTACAGCCTCGCTGAAATATTCTCTGCATTTCATTCTCATGAAATCTGAAGATATTATGGACAGTGTTAATGATACAGAATCCATTAGGCCTTTATTTGGTAAACACTGAGGTGAGGTAGGCTGCAATTCATGGAAGTCATGAGGTAAAATATGAAGTAAATCTCAAGGTAAAATTTGAGGTAAACACTGAGGTAAAATCAGTGGTAGGGCTCAATTCTGAGAGAAATCGTGAGGTAAAATATTGAGTAAATTGCATGGTAAGATCCGAGGCAAACACTGAGGTAAAATCAGAGGTAGGGCTCAATTCTGAAGGAAGTCAGGAGGTAAAATATGAAGTAAATTGCAAAGTAAGATCTGAGGTAAACACTGAGGTAAAATCAGATAGGGCTCAATTCTGAGAGAAATTGTGAGGTAAAATATGAAGTAAATCGCAAGGTAAGATCCGAGGTAAACACTGAGGTAAAATCAGAGGTAGGGCTCAATTCTGAAGGAAGTCAGGAGGTAAAATATGAATTAAATTACAAGGTTAGATTTGAGGTAAAATCAGAGGTTGACCCGCTGAAAAATATGTTATGTTTTAAAGCTGGGATGCTGGCTTAAACAAAAGCTTTGTATGCATAAACCAGCAAAAGGACCAGTATAAACTACAGTAGTTTAAACCAGCATCCCAACTTCACAATCAGAGCTATTTTGAGGGAAATCATGAGGTAAAATATGAAGTAAATTTCAGGGTGAGAAATGAGGTAAAATCACGGGTTTCAGTTATGTCCCAAGTACTGTAAACTAAGGGTAGCATCTAACAGAAAATGCACTAAATATATCAAACATTTTATGAGGCAAATGCTGAGTTAAAATTTGAGCTTTAGGCGTACATTTAGCCACAAATAAACTGATGTAATATCTAAGAAAAACCTTGAGGTGAAATTTGAGGTATCAGTCGAAGCAAATGCTCAAATAAAATTGGAGGTAAAGCCAAAGTAGTCTTGAAATTTACTGAAGTAATGTCTGAAAAAACCTGAGTTAAAATCTGGCGTATTGGTAAACACTGACTGAGATACAAATTTGATGTAAATTAAGTATAATCTGATTAAGGGCAATATTCGGAGCGTACTTTGGGTCTAAATTTTGAATAATTTTTTTAGACAAACCGTTAAAACTGAGGTAAAACTTGTGGTAAAAGGACAAATAATAAACACTAAAATCTGAGGTAAAGTCTTTAGGTAATCACTAAAGTTAAAAACAAGAATCTAAAGTACCCACTACTATCCAATGTAGTCCTGTGGTAATAGCTGTTCTGTTTTTAGGGAATGTTTGAGCCCTTCATGAAAAGCTTCTATGTGAGGTCTACAGATGCAACGCACATCAAAACACTCAAGGTAAAACCTAGACTTACCTTCGTTCAGTCTTTGTGTTTGTGTTGAAGTGCTGAGTTAATGTACAGTAGTCTTAATACTGTCATACTACTAATCTTTTGTGTCTTCTCTGATGTTTTTCGCTTTCAGCTGGAGATTTTGACTAACCTGGCTAATGAAGCAAACATCTCCACCATACTGAGAGAATTCCAGGTAAACTGTAATACATTAAATAGATTCTGAAGTGGAAAAATAAATTGTTGAATCTTAGTAGGTAAATGCTGACTTTTATAAACGCAGCTGAGGAATAGCAGTTTTCAGCAGCTATATGTGTGTGTTTCAGACCTATGTGAAGAGTCAGGATAAAGCATTTGCGGCGGCCACCATCCAGGCCATCGGCCGCTGTGCCACTAACATCTCTGAAGTGACCGACACCTGCCTCAACGGCCTGGTCCTGCTGCTGTCCAACAGAGACGGTAATCACACTCTAAAGTTATTGTTTAGTTATTAGCAGCAGTGCTTCTGGTTGCCTCCAGATGGCAATATGATTAAGTTGAATGTCTCGCAGTGTAAAGACTGCAAAAAAAGACCACAGATGAAAACATGCATATTCTTTCTGACAAATGCACGTCACAGTCTCTTCAAAAAACTCTTCAAAGAACATGTTTGGACAATTGGATGTCATGATGTACTGTTTATTAAATCACTCAGTAGTTTAGTTAATCTGCCGGCAAAAAAAAATAATTTATATGTTTAACTGCATAAAAAAAATTACTAGTGTTGTCAAACGATTAAAATATTTTATTAAATATATACATACATGTGTATCTATTTATATATACACATAATAAATATACACAGTATTTTTGAGTGTAGAATAGTTTCTTAAATATTAAAAAATATTTTTGTAAAATATGATACACTTACAGAATTGATCACAGACACTTAATTGATCTGAATCGCCTGAATGAATCGATTCACTGCAGTGATTCACTAAAGCTACAAATAAGAGAAGACATGACGCATAGGAGCATGAGTAAAAATTCCTTACCTTACAACATAGTTAAGATGCTGCTGGTAACTAAGGTTAGTTACTGTATTGTTTAAAAAAACAAAACAAATTGGCTTATCAGTGTATTCATGTGTTTGTTCTCTTCGTAGAGACTGTTGTTGCAGAAAGCGTTGTTGTCATCAAGAAACTTCTGCAGACTCAGCCTTCACAGCACAGTGACATCATCAAACACATGGCCAAACTCTTCGACAACATCACTGTGAGACACAAGTGTTAAATATTACACAGCAGTAGTGTTATAATGTAGTGTAACTACAGTCTGATTCATATAAATGTTACACTTGGTGTCCATTTCCTCTTTAGGTCCCGATGGCCAGGGCCAGCATCCTGTGGCTGATGGGAGAGTACTGTGAAAACGTGCCTAAAATTGCCCCCGATGTCCTGCGAAAGATGGCCAAGTCCTTCACCAGCGAGGAGGACATCGTCAAACTCCAGACGGTCAATCTTGCTGCCAAACTCTACCTGACCAATTCCAAACAGGTATAAATCACACTTTGGGTGGGTTTTTGTTTTGGCCATGTTTGATCTCACTTTCTTTATCTCTTACAGACAAAACTGCTGACTCAATACATTTTGAACTTGGGCAAGTACGATCAGAACTATGACATCAGAGACCGAACGCGGTTCATTCGTCAGCTGATTGTCCCGAACGAGAAGAGCGGAGCCCTGAGCAAATACGCTCGCCGCATCCTGATGGCGCCCAAACCAGCTCCTGTCCTGCAGTCTGCCTTCAAAGGTAACAACCTTGAAAAGTCACATCGAGTCACTCACATTTTTGTAGTGAATATATATATATATATATATATATATATACTTCTTTTGTACTGAATTAACATTTTTTTGTAAAATATTGAATCAGTTTATCAGAAATTGCTTTTTGGCATTGCAATCTCTGTAAAAAGTATTTAAACAATCAATGAATACTGCAAACAATGCAGTTTATTAGGCATGGAAAAAGTCTTTAAAAAACGTTTTTATAGGTAATAAAAAAATATTTGTAGTTAGGTAGTAAAAAAAGTTTAGTAAAACTTTATCAGCTAGTAATTACTTCTTGTTGTTACAGTCTCTGTAAAATGCTTTTTAAAAATAAATGTAACTGCAGATAATGTAGATTTTAAAGATTGTGAAAGTCATAAAGTGTGAAATATATATATATATATATATAAAATATATAATACCTTTTTTAAGTTCTGTAGAAATAATAAAATCTGTAATCTGTAAAAAAATTTTTTTATGTATTTATATCTTCAAAAATGTATATATATTCTATTTAATTAAAAATAAAGAAATTAAATAATTTATAGTGTTAAGTCTGGGAAAGCAATAAAACCTTGTTTAAAAAAATAATTATTATATTATTAATATAATTGTTTTGTATTTGCAATCTCATTTCTTTTTTTTTTATAAATGAAACTGAAAAGAAACATTTAATTGTTTCATGTTTAGAAAAGTGAACATCATTTATAATATGATATAATATAATATGAATAAACATAATTTCACAAGTGATGGAAATTCAGTGATCATAAGAAAACACCATTATGTGCAGGAGTCGAACCTACAACCTTTCAGTTACCACCACAGCTCTGTAACCTCTAGCCTATATCGCTCTCTTTTTAAAGCTTTTATTGCAAGATAAAACAGCTGGAGCAGTTAAAAAAAAATCTGCAGCCGTCAGTTAACCGTCATGCTCTGATTCTAAATGACACGACCACATCTATACGAACTCGAGAGTTCTGCTGACATCGATTTCTCCCACTTCTCTCTTATTTCATCACACCATTCCATTCCAGCAGGACTTCAGAACTGAAACACACAACACTGCCACGGGAATTCATCCCCGCAGGCCATGACAGCAGCGCTAACCCGTAAACATCAATACAGCACGCAGAAATACTCTGCAACCGATTCTATCAAACGCCACACACTTATTTTTCCCCGCTCTGAATTGGGCTTGTTTTTTTTTCTCTTTCTCTCTGGATTAGCCACGTGGATTCGTAGGCTATGCCTTCTGTTCCTCCCGTGTTGGAATTGAATTGTTGGATTTTGGCGTAATTTGTAACAGACAGTCGAATCTGGGCGTCCTGTCCGCCCCGTACACGCCCACTACTACCTCCTGTAAGTCCACACACCTCACCTGCAATCAAACGGGAGTAATTACGCTCACGAGCAGGAAAAGGGTGTTACTCATTTGCTCCTGTAGATACACGGATGGACGGATGGATGAATTGGGGTTTAGTGCGAAGGATGCGCTCCGTGTGATTGATGCCGCCTGTCGCTGGGGGTAATTTTTGTTGTGCTGAGTATCGTTCTCGGTGCTTGGTAAAGCGTGTCCCGCTCTTAATAGGAGGTAATAAAGTTTGTAAGGGCTGATTATGCTGCGCTGTGATGAAACTCAAAGTGACACGTCTTTGTGTGTGTTTTAAAGTCACGTGAAGACGCAGGTTTTGACATTTGATCTGTGCGATGAAGGCGAATCAACATAATAATTGACTGATTTGAAATCTGTGATGCTGTTTTTGTTTTAATACAATGATTTTATGATTGTTTCCATGGTTACCATAGATTAAAATAAATTTGAATACTTAAACATACAGCTATTAGTCTTTATTTCATCAATGCAGTATGAATTTGCCCTATAACATTTGCGAGACGTTTAAGTGCTGCTGTCTTTTTTAATATTGGTGGTTCGGATGCACTGGCGCTCTTCGCTCATGTTTATATTCCGCAGAGCCGCAGTAATTATGCGTTCATATACCTTGGTTATTATGGGACGTGCCCAGCGTATTGTGAGAAGGGCACACAGGGCAGACCTGAATGCCGTGGCATTTCTGCCAGTTTAATGTCAATTACCCAGCAGGTCGCCTGTCCGGACACTTATTGCTTTTTTGTTTATTATGATAAAGACAGTAATACCCAGAGTTGGGGGCATAAACTAGAAGATCTGGGTTTATTAATCTTGCATAGCAAAAGTTTTGACTCTGCTTGTTCAACACAGTATGGTTTGTTTTCGAACTTTTAATGCAACCTTTATGATGAAATTATGATGATGATTACGGTAGATTCAATTTTACTGTCATATATAGTGTACAATCAATGACAATAACAATCTAATCTAGTCTATAATCTAATATACTGTATTTAACCTTATTTACTGCCATTTAAATATTTAAAATTATATACAGTATGACCCTGGATCACAAAACTTGCACAAAACTTGGATCTGAGGGAGCAAAAAAAATCTAATCTAAATATTGTGAAAATCACCTTTTAAAGCGGTCCAAATGAAGATCTTAGCAATAAATTGTACTAATCGAGCATTAGGTTTTAATCTATTCATGGTAGGAAATTGTTTTTTGTGATCCAGGGTCAAATATTTATATAAAATATAATTACTATTGTTATATTACTATAATATTACTCTATTTAGATAAATCATATTAAAATTGTTTAATATTATCTTGTTTAGTGAAGTTGACGCTTGGCTTTTCTGTTAATAGAATTTAAGAGAGTAGAAAGCAGAATCAAATGGTATTTCAGGAAATTGTATTGTTTTATTTATTTTACATTTATGAATTATTTTCTATTGTATTTATTTGTACTTGTACTTTATAATTTTTTAATGACCTTGTCTGAAAAGTTTTACTACTGATGTTATATGTTTTTAGCCAGTGCATAATATTTAATGGTATCAACGTATGTACGTTTCTATTTCTTGTTTTTTCTCTTTTTTTTTTTCTCAGATCGAGACCGGTTTCAGCTTGGCACACTTTCTCATACGCTCAATTCCCAAGCCAATGGATACCTGGAGCTTTCTGATTGGCCGGCTGTTGCTCCTGACCAATCAGTGAGAAATGTGGAGGTAGTAGAACCGGTAAGTCTTTTTTTTTTTTAAGATGATCTCTACATAAAGTTAAAATTATCTTATACAATTAAAGGGCCTCAGCATACAATCAAATTATGAACTAATTTCCTGTTGATTGGGGCAGGTGAAAGAGGCAGGAGCACCAACACATGGTAAATCCAAACCTGCCAAATCGGCTGAGAAATTCTACTCTGATTCTGAAGAGGAGGAGGAAGAGGGAAGCAGTAGTGAGGACACCAGCAGCAGTGAAGGTAAAACATGACATAAAACATGGTAAAAAAAAAACAAAGCTAAGTGTTAAAAGATGTTTTAGCGAATTTAAGGCTCGTATTAACCCTTTTTTTGTGTGCATGTAGAGTCAGAAAGCAAATCTGAGAGTGAGGAGAACAGCGATGATTCGAACAAGAGCAGCTCCAGCCAATCAGAGGAAAGCTCTGGTGAATCAGACTCAGAAAAGAAGAAGAAAACTCTAAAAAACAAAAAGCTACAACAACAGAAACCAGACAGGTACTTGTCTCTTTTAGTTTAAAGACCTTATTTAAATTTACCAGTCATCACCTTCCCTGTCATGTTCAGCTGGAGATGCCAGTCTGCTGATGGCACTCCAGCTCCAGCAAACTGTTTTATGTCTGTTTTC
>JAUMHI010000067.1:2946393-2967629 GCA_032359435.1 Enteromius unitaeniatus
TGGTTGACTTTCTACAACTTTCTCCCATCTCCCAACTGCATCTCTGGAGCTCAGCCACAGTGATCTTTGGGTTCTTCCTTACTTCGCTCACCAAGGCTCTTCTCCCCTGATAGCTCAGTTTGGCCGGAAGGCCATCTCTGGCCAAATCTGTACCTTGCCGCAATTCTGTCTCTGAGCTCTTCAGGCAGTTCCTTTGACCTCATGATTCTCGTTTGCTCTGACCTGCATTGTGAGCTGTAAGGTCTTATATAGACAGGTGGGTGGCTTTCCTAATCAAGTCCAATCAGTATAACCAAACACAGCTGGACTCAAATGAAGTTTAGAACCATCTCAAGGATGATCAGAAGAAATGGACTGCACCTATTAAAAAGAGTTAAATATATTAGTGTCACATCAAATGAATACTTAGGACCATTTGATATTTTAGTTTTTTTTTACTGTGTTTTTCGGTCGATATGGGGTGCTGTGTGTACATTTAATGAGGAACTGAAATGATTTTAGCAAATGGCTGCAATATAACAAAGAGTAAAAAATTTAAGGGGGTCTGAATACTTTCCGTACACACTGTATATAAATACATATATATTCGCACTCACTACATTTAAGTTTTAGTAGTAGTTTAATTAAACTTTAATTGATTATCAGCATTAGCATCAGCATTAGGTTTACATTTCACATAATTCGCTAATATTAATCTAATATTTATTTTTAATAACAATGAAGTAATGCAATATTTCATATGAATACCATTAAAATTATTAATAACAGTGAAAGTTATCATGTGTTTCTGTTGTTGCGTTTTTCGTTATTATTGTTTTTAATGAAGTGCATAAACCGACAAATGGCAGAGAAATCAGGAGGATAGAGGTTTACAGGAAATGTCAAGAGAAATTAATTTCACTGATAAATCAGAACGTGAGTAGCAGTCCTGTCACACGTCAAGCGTTGCTGGTGTGAGCCACAGCGTTAAAGCATCATGAAGTTATGACGGCCCATCAGCATGTGTCTTCCACACAAACACTCGCACGCTTAATCACTGCTTTACAACAACAGCCATAATAACAATAACAGTAATGCCTTCCATGAGATATTCAATATTATTTTGAACTTATTCATGCATTATCATAAGTGCAATTACAGTTAAGATTTCTGCTGTTAGAGTTAATGGAAATGTTTTTATAGAGAGCAATCATTTGCATGTTATTTGCATATTTAGATTAGAAAGTTTGGAGTCACACTAGTATTCCTGACATGCATCCATCCATCTATCTATCTATCTATCTATCTATCTATCTATCTATCTATCTATCTATCTATCTATCTATCTATCTGTATGTGTTTGGTTCTATCTATCTATCTGTCCATCTGTCTATCTATCTATCTGAATGTATGTGGTTCTATCTATCTATCTATCTATCTATCTATCTATCTATCTGTCCGTCTGTCTGTCTGTCTGTCTGTCTGTCTGTCTGTCTGTATGTGTTTGGTTCTATCTATCTATCTATCTGTCTGTCTGTCTGTCTGTCTGTCTGTCTATCTGTATGTGTTTGGTTCTATCTATCTATCTATCTGTCTATCTATCTATCTGAATGTATGTGGATCTATCTATCTATCTATCTATCTATCTATCTATCTATCTGTCTATCTGTCTATCTGTCTGTCTGTCTGTCTGTCTGTATGTGTTTGGTTCTATCTATCTATCTATCTATCTGTCTATCTATCTATCTGAATGTATGTGGATCTATCTATCTATCTATCTATCTGTCTATCTGTCTGTCTGTCTGTCTATCTATCTATCTATCTGAATGTATGTGGTTCTATCTCTCTCTCTGTCTGTCTGTCTGTATATCTATCTATCTATCTATCTATCTATCTGTCTGTCTGTCTCTCTATCTGTCTATCTATCTATCTCTCTCTCTCTCTGTCTGTCTGTCTGTCTGTCTGTATATCTATCTATCTATCTATCTGTCTATCTATCTGAATGTATGTGGTTCTATCTATCTATCTGTCTGTCTGTCTGTCTCTCTATCTGTCTGTCTGTCTGTCTGTCTGTCTGTCTGTCTATCTATCTATCTATCTGTCTATCTATCTATCTATCTATCTATTTATCTGTACGTGTGTCTGTTCTTCATTATGGTGAGGTATTTTTCTATCTATCATTCTTTCTATTGTTGTTCTATCCATCTCATTCATTCATAGTAATAGCTGAATGTACTGCTGTTAATCATGAATCTATATAGTCTTATCACTGAGGGTCTATTGTAGCTGACTGAACAAATGAGGGAGTGGGGATACTACCTTCCCCTCTCTCTCTCTGTATATATATATATCTTTCTCTCTCTCTCTCTCTTTCTGTGATATCCTCCTTTGCTCGTTCTCTCCTCCTGCTCTTTTCTCCTCCTCTGTTCTTGGCTCTCTGCCCGCTCCACTGCAGTTCCTCCTCCGGGAGCAGCAGACAAAGTCACCGGCTCTAGGAACAGACCTTTCAAATTCATAAAATTCATAGGATTTTTCACAAATGGGTGAACACAATTTTCTACCAATTTCCTCATTATGCAAATATGCAAAATATCGCATTTAGGCCAATTACGGTCCCACACTGTTCCAAATCCTCTAGTTCAGGCCATAATTGCAGAAACTATCAAATAATTACGCTCGCTAATTGGGAATATTTGTGACAGATAAAACAAATTCTCGCGCAAATTACATTTCATTCAAGGAACCACTGTGCGCCACTGCATTTTTATCGAAGTCTAATTTATCTTACATAATGAACTGAACTGAGTACTTGTTATCGAATTTGAACAATTCATATGTCCCTAATGTGGAATGATGAAATAAATTAGAGAGAAATTTATACAATATTTTCCTGATCTAGGCCTACTTCGAGAGGCTCCCGCCGTTCAGAGGAAATCTTTCATTGCTATTACATTATGTGTCATGAATCGCATCTCTAACTGTCGTGAAATCTGATGGAAGCTGATGGGATGCGTTTCTCTCTTTAGAGAGGCTCATCACAGCTCCCACAGCAGAGCCCGTGCCGACATTTACTGTGAGATGCCAATGAAACAACAGGATGCCCACGGATTAAACATAGACTGTACTCCAGACACTTACTGTTACAATAATTATTCTAAAATACATGGCCTATTCTCCTAATATTTATTTTACTAAACTATCAATTTAATATGTAATTCATATTAATATCAAAATCTTATTATTATAAAATGCATAGTTGTTTTTTGTTGTTGTCCAGCAAAAATATTTGTATAGTATGTCATTAATACAACAATAATAAGATGATGATGATGATGATTATAAAAAGCATATATGTGTGTGTGTGTGTTTCTGTTTACTACTATATATTAGTAGTAGTATAGATTTTATAATATAGTTGTAAAAATTAATTTAGTATATCAATAACATAATATAAAGAATATGTTATTATAATATGTTAATAACATAAATATATTATCATTATTATTTTAAAAAAAACAGTCTATTTGTCTAAACTGCAGCAAAAATGTAGGAATAATTATATTTTTACAACATGATTGTGATTAATGCATAGTTAAAACTGAATAATAACATTATGTGCAACAAATATTCATATAATAACTAAGAAGATGATTATTAATGATTATTATGAAAATGATTATTATTATTATTATTATTAAGACAAAATCAAAACACACATAATAAAAATAAAGAACTATCATTGGGTATGAATCTTTTTTGCAAAAATATTCATATATTAAGAATATGATTTTTATGATTATTATTATCATCATCATCATCCTTACTAAAAATAATTAAACAAAAAAATTACTAAAATACTACTTGTTTGCTCTAAAACTCACCTAAAGGCCAGGAAGGTCATCTGCGGAAAAGGCCGTTTGTCTTGCTCACCTGTTCTAGCTCTATATGTGTGTGTGATTTGTTTAATCCGTGGAAATGGTGTTGGCGCTGTAAATAAGCCGTGCGCGGAATGAGGCCGGCCATCCACGCGTGGCAGCGCTGCCTATTTGTCAAAAAATCTTCCATAAATAAACACTGGGCCTGGCCGAGCTGGGATAGGTGATGTCTCTATTTTAAACAGGCTTAAACTCGGAGGGCACATGAAAGACCATCATTCAGAGGTGACTGTTTAACTCCATAAATCACGCTGATGAGGTCTGGGAACATGTATGACATCGTTTCCTTTCACATGCAATCTCTTCATTTATTAAAAATAGTGCATTGACTTTAGTCAAAGCAAGAATATATATATGATTAAGAAACAAATAAAGCAGCGCAACGTTCTTTTCCTTCGTCATTTTTTACAAGGGAATGCATGATAGGGAGGTCCTCAGATATGTCTAATGTTTAATTCAATGCCATGGTTGCTAAGTATTTTTTAATTGACAAATTAGCGAGTTCTAATATACTGGAATTTAATCCTAATTAGTTAAGCGGCTGCTCAAGGTTTGAACATTGCACCATTTATTAAGAGGTCAATTTATTATTTGTTAAGAAGGCTTTATGAAATGAAAGGGCTATTTTTCAAATCGCTCCGCCCTTTAACCGTGTCGTGCTGTTTGCTGTAGTCATTATGAATTCATTTTGATTTCAGTCCCACAATAATGTGGTCATTAATGGCTCTGATATTGATGCTAATTGTAAGAGTCAATATTGAGGCGCAGCGGGAAACCTCAGTCGGCTCAGGTCTGAGATGCAATCCTCCACATGCTGCTGATTTCTTACTTTATTTGCATTTATTTTGCGCATCTTTTAAATACCTGTAAATTGATACCTGAAATACCTGCATCTTATATTTTTCCTTTTATACTTTTAAGACAAAACAACAACAGGCCGTGTAAACCAGTTGCAGCCAATTAGCTAAAAAAAATGCTAAATTAATACATTTGGAAGCATACAGGTTAGCAGAACCTACAGGCAAGTAGCAAGTAATTAAACATATAAGCTTACTCTTTAATTAAAACCTAAAATACTATATATAGGCACTATATAAAATAAACAACATTATTATTCTTGTTGTATGTTAGGTTCAAATTTAGCATCCCAAAACATTTGCACAAAGACGGCTTATGTTTCTTTTGCTTACAATTAAAAAATGTGACTACTATTATTATTGTTTAACTAGATTTTTACCATTTGATTCATTTGTATTTATTATTTATTAAATTATATTTTGCTTTAAACAGACATTGTGTTCATAGAAAGGCATTAAATAAACTAAACATTTATTATTATTATCATGGTAACACTTTATTTTATGGTTGCACCTATTACTTTTTTTATTAGCTTGCCTATTGCTAAAATATTAGCCATTTATTAGTGCTAATTAAGCATATATTAACTACTACCTTACTAACTATTAATAAGCAGCAAATTAAGAATTTATTGAGGGGGGGAAAAAAATTAAAATGTAAAATATTTAATAGTTAACAAGTGTTAACTATTCTAAAGTGTCACCATTATTGTTATTATTGTTATTAATAATAATATAGCATTTTTGGTTTTAATTCGAAGCCCCAAAACATTTGTTTTCCATTAGGAGCAGGCTTAATGTTTAATTACAATTTACTTGCAACTATCAATTATTATTATTTTTCAGTTGTATCAATTGATTATTATTTTATATTTATAAATTAATTTATTCGTAAAAAACAATAATAATAATAGAATATAAGTAAAAGAACCATAAGATAACTCGAGAATGCTATACACTGAAAAATGGTTAAAGAAGCTTTTTTAAGTTTTAAGCGTAAGAGCGTAAAGCAAAATAATGCATATGCCTGATCATATTTTGTGTTCACAGCAGGTTATGTTTGGTCTCTCTCTCTCACACACACACACACATTTAGGGTAGCAGTCCCTGGGTCCCCGTCCCCCATCCGTACACAACGTCCTTCGGCTCTTGCAGGCGCATCATGTGCCGCCGGAGCGGACAGATGAAGAAGAGGATATTAAGTGACTCTATCTAACGTCCAGGACACAATGGCGGTGATTGATGGAGGACAAAGTGGGAACAGCAGGACGGAGGATGGGAGGGGGGCGTCCGTTGGGGGTCTCTGTGGAAAGCTGGTGCGCCGTCCCCGTCCGCCGTGTTTACTCACTGATGCTCTCGACAAGACAGCCATTGACACTCGGATGGATGAGTCCCGATCCGCCGCGCCGAGCCAGAGGTTAGCGGGGCTGCAATATAGAGCTCCTCCACGACACGCTCTCTTCACCTAATCTTCCGGCAAAATATTTATCATTATCAATTGGGGCCTGCTCTCTGACATTAGAATAGCACGTATGGATAGAGCCCGGGAGGATTATCGATCCGCCCGGCAGCAGCTTACACAAACTGCCGTCAAAGACTCAGGGTCATGCAGGACAATAAGAATAAAAGCATGGTGTATCCAGCTCTCCGCTCGGGTTTATTAAGTAAAACAATGAACCAAATCACACTGGCATGACACAGACAACCCATTAAATCCCACATATGCTTCTGAAGGTCCCCAGCGCTGTACATTTAGGTTATTTACACACTGATTTACTGCTTAAAAATTGTAAATAATAATTTTATATATATATATATATATATATACATATATATTGTGACAGCCTCACCAAGGCTGCATAACACAGTAAAATTGTGAAATTCAAAATAATTTTCTATTTGAATATATTTTAAAATGTAATTTCATTTTGTTACACAAAGCTGAATTTTAATTTTTCTTCAGTGTTACACGATTCTTCAGAAATTATTTTAATATGGTATGTATGCTAATATACTGTATTCTAATTTCAAAATTGAAAAGGTATTTGTAATGTTATAAAAGATTCTGTTGCAAGTAGAAGCTGTTCTTTTGAACGTTTATTCCTCTAAGATTCCTGAAATAAACATTTATTACATTATTAATATAGAATAAGTAATAATTAAGCAGCATATCAGCATATAATCATATGAAGACTGGAGAAATGATGCAGAAATTTTAACTTTGCATCACAGGAATAAATTCTATTTTTAAAAGTTAAAAAAAAAAAACTGTTGTAATAATATTTGACAATATTCTTTTCCCTATTTTTGATCAAATAAATGCAGCCTTTGTGAATACAATCTTTCAAAAACAAAAAAAACTGGTCATGTAAAGGCTTCAAGACCTGACAGGAGTGTGTGAGATGAGGGAGGCCCCAAAACGTTCAGCTCTGGGGTTTTCCGGGACCAGGATTGAGATAAAATAAAACGAGGTTAGTGGATGGTGTGTAATACATTTGAAGAGGATATTTCATGTTTTTTCTTCCTGACTGAAACAGATGTAAAACCTAAATTCACATTGTGCACTGTGTATTTTTTCTCCTGTAGACCTGGTCTGGGTGGAATTGAGAAGATGGCAGGTCGATATTAGAAATGTCTGTTATGTATCTGTCATATTTCCAACTTTATTCCTTCTGAAGTGGAGACAGAGCGAGAGAGAGAGCGAGAGTGCTCTGGATGAATGGCAGCAGGTGCCAGCGTCTTCTCGCCTCCCGAGCGCTAATTGACCGACAGCGTTCATACACACATTCTCACTAATTTTACATTTGCTATTCCTGAGGGGTAACCAGGCACATCTCAAGGAATACATAGTATTTGCACTTACTGTGCAGGCCATCAATGATCTTTTAAAAAAGAGAAGGAAATTAGCAGCTTTGTTTGATAATAAGGCCTCAAAAATGCAGATGTTTTTGGAACAATTTGTGCCACACATATGATAAAGAAATGTCCTTGTCTGCTTTTTTAGAATTTTTTGTAAATGCAACAATTGTAACAAAGAAAATTAAGTGTTGATATTTTCATGATTCAGAACAGTTTTTCTTGCTTTGGTGGTATAATATTCAATTAGTGTTAGCAACAAAGAGCATAGGGGTGGGCTGTAACGCCAATTTTAACATTTATATATTTAAATATTAGCATTCTTATGATTATCAATAATGGAAACTGGTTTATCCAGAAAAAAACTTTTTTTTTCACTTTTATTCAACAAGAACCTATTAAATTTATCAGAAATGATAGTCTGTAATGTTACGAAACAATTCAATTTAATAAAAATATTGTTCTTTTGAATTTTTAATTAACAAAACAATTCTAAAATAAACATTTATAACAGTTTCCACAGAAAACATTAAGCAAAGCAACTATTTTCAACATCCATAATCACAACACGAATCATAAGTATTAGAATATTTTATATGCAATTTTGCATCATAGCAAATAAATTTATAGGATTAACATTACTTTTACTGAATAATTCAGAATATTCCCCCATCCACTTTTTATGATGTTATATAATCATATCAATTTCAGAACCATGCGATTCGGAAAATACCAGTTCTATAATTTAACATTCATCAACGTTAAATCAAATTTTTCATCAAATCAAACATTGATGACTTCTATCATAGATGATGATTTACAATACTCCCTGATGTCTTTTGTAGTTTGCATTTGATTAATACTAAAGGTATAAAAGAATAAACACAGCAATGTTTTGGCACAAATTCCCATGATGAGTGCTTTTGAGTGAAACAAACACAAAATTCATAACAAAAGGAAAGAGAGAAAGAGAGGGAGAGAGCCAGCGGTGGCATTCGGAAACAGATGCACATCGCTGTGTTTTATACGGGCTAATTCAGATCCGAACGCAGAGCGTCAGTAAATGAATTAGCCACTATTGGGTTTATGTGATCAAATATACTGTCTGGTATGACAGACATTCTTCATGCTTTTGAACACTGATTTACATTATTAAATGTTTAATTGAATATTAGAAAGGGGGGCCTTTGTTGAAAGCAACTGCAGTTCTCACACACACACACACACACACACTGCTTTTGAAAACTCCAAAGTCATCCAGTTTGCTCTAATCACCACAATTAGTCCTGAATTATCACCGGACTCTGACAGACGTTCCTTGTAACTCTCTTTTATTTCCAGGCAGCGCTAATCAGCCGCTCTCATTACTGACGCTGATTAAACTGCAAATTAGCCAGCAGTGGCCCCGTTCAGCCTACCCGCGACTCGCTCAATATCAATTAGGCCCAGCAGCTTGTCTGCGGCTCTCTGGGCGCTTCCAAATGCTTGATAGTGCCACTTATTAGTTTGGAAAACTAGGAAAATACCAATAATCAACGAGTCAGAGAACGAAGAAGAGGGAAAGCAAGAAAAACGGCTCTTTTTTAATGCTAACTTTCAGCTCACGGGCCAGTTTTGGGAGCGTGTGCGCGAGGGCCGGACGATAATAACGGCTGTCATCTCAGACCGGAGCACGGGTGGCCCCTTATCAGGGTGTCAGCGGGGAAGAAAAATGTATTAGACAAGGTAATATCTAGGCTTTTTGAAGTCACTTTTAGATATAATGAATCACATTAAGGCGTGACAAATCTGAAATCCTACATCATTAGGTCGTTCCGGTAGCAGTGCGAATGAATAAGTATTTTTTCTCTCCTTCTAACCTCCTGGAACCGGAGTTAATGATGGTTTATTTTATTTATTTATTTCATTAAAGAGAAATCATCTAATAAGCCCGCAATTATTTTCCTCTGGTCCCTTGTAAAAAGTGTCCAAGCGATAAAAGCGGACATAAAATGGTGGGAATTCAGAAGCCCGATGGTTTGGTTTCTCATTAAGCACGGTAATTTGTGAATGAACGGCGTAGAAGCTGGAATCGCAGTGAATGATTATTGCGGTAAACAATATCAATGGCGAGTATACGGCTCAATTGCAGCAGCTTTGTGGAAATTTTCAGTGCATTGGATTGCATTAAATTCACCATTCCCCTCTGATCAAAGAGTCTGAACACCATTTTAGCTCTTTGCCAGTCAATATTATCTGCTACCTAGACTAAATGTGCGCTCGTATCTTAAGGAGCTCAGTCTGCCTGACCTTTGCCCTTAAATAGTAGTTTTTACTTTGAATAAACTGTCCATTTAGATGTTACTACATAAATCACATCTCCGTATTTTTTACAGTGCAGATAAAATGCGTAAATATGTCTTATTTGCATAACATCCACATCACATGCCACTCTTGTTTACAGCTGAAATTTAAGTTTTTATAGCTAATTAATTTTTGCAACAAGTAACACTTTACTTTGCTGTTAAAGTACCGTAAAGCTGCTATAAAACCCATAAAACACCATATAATTAAATGTAACTTGCGTTACTTTTACTATTTTTAAACAGCATAATATAAATGACCAGAGCTTTAAGAGAACTGGTTGAAAAATAAGATTATGGGTTTAAACTGGCTGGTTCTTTAATCTACGTTTGGTTATTTGAATAGACTATCCGATCTCATGAAAGTGCAAATAAAAATGAAACTCGTGGTAGTGATATGCAAAAATGCCCTTTGCCATGTATATGCTACGTGGTAAGTAGGATTAGAGTTGTATGGTAGATGTACATGTAAACACGTGCTTGGCATATATATAGGCATTTTTGCGCAATTTAAACCCATTTGTATTTATTGTGAAATTGTTTTAATTCAATATCATAATCATTAACATTCTGGTCTCTTTTGATGTTTACTACAGTTATTCTAGCTAGCTTAGCGGCTATTTAACCGGAAGACTTGCACATTCACAGGAAATAGCTTTATTCCACATTGGAATTAACGGTTGAGGTCTAAAATGTGTACTGCTTTTCCTACAGCCGGAATATAATTACATGAACATAGATGTAGCCTATATACACATGTGTACTCCTATGTAATAATTTCTATAATCTGTTGTTATTTTTATAGTAGGCTACAAATGCTGTTGTTTTAATGGACTGCAGGCCAGTGCAAGGGCGTTTTGTCCTGATGGCATCCTCTCCTTTTGCTACACCTGACCCTTTTTATGATCAATAACCGTAAATGAGTCGATTTAGCGATATGATCATGAATCATCTCAATCTTCACCGGACAGTACTGCTTGGCGCGCAGTCTTTCTAGGTTACCAGGGTGTCTCTGCGCGTGGGCTCCGGCGGTGATGACATTCATCATTCCCCGCGCAATGTCTACGGTTTGACAACTCCTGACACGTGTGACATATCTCACTTTACCTGCTTCAGTCTAAAGCATTACCTCCGGCAATCGAGGTGTCTATGATGTCCACTCTGCTTCCAGTGGCTGTGAGGAGTAGATCACACAGAGCCCAACACAAGAGCACTCAACAGACAGACAGGACTGACCAGAACAACTGGACTGGAGCATTTACAACAATAATGTGATTATACAGTATATATATATATATGTATCTTACATAATAATAATAGAAACATTACTATAAATATAAATATATTTAGAATGTTAAATTAACTGCCTCAATAATTATATATAATTTAATATTTTAATAAATAATCTGTAGACCTATTATTATGTTGTCTATTCATATTATCATTAACTAGCAGAGAAATTATCTGTCTGCTTAATAATAATAATATGATTATAAAATATTTGTAATGTCCAAACTACTACTACTGCTAATAAAGTAAATAAATATGTATTATATAATCCTCTAAATTATATAATATGTAATATATAATTTTTTAATAATTAATTATTATTTATCAATAATTATTATTACTTAACTAATGGAGAACTTGTGTCCCCTTTATAAAAAAATAACAATATGAAATATGTATAATAATATCTAAAGTAATAATTATTGCATATAATAGATCACTTAAATCCTAACATAAACAGTTTAAAAAAAACACAATTATAATTTATAGTTTATATTTAATTTATTAAAAGTTTACTAATATTTTTTTTTTTAATTGTGTTATTAGTAATGCTGCATCTGCATATGTTTTGCATAGGCTGTAAGTGTGTGTAGAAATATCTTACTATATGATAATCAACAGTAAAAGAAGAAAGGTCAAGAAAGACATAAAAACATGGTATATACCTATATAAATACACACACACACACACATATATATACATACAATGATACTTTTGTTGCTATTCCTTTTTTTATTTTGCTGACCTTTATATGTAAACAGCATCTATAAATGACATTATGAAATGTAGTAAAATAAAAAAAAACTAATATATTTGCTTTTTGAGTTGATCTTTGAACTGTCAAACGCACTGCTTCTTCTGCGCATGCGCACCTTTTCTTCTGCGTTGGTGCTAACAGGCTAATCTCGGCTGCGCGCTTCTCTTACTCTAAACATATTCATCCGCTTTGTCTTCTCTTTGTACTATTTCAAACAACACGAACAATGGCGGATCCAAGAATACGACAAATAAAAATCAAGACCGGTGTGGTTAAACGGTAAGAAAGCTGAGTAATCTTGTGTGTAAAGTGTGCTAATGTCAGCAGGGCAAGGCCGCTGATTCACCGCGCCGCTCTCCAGGCAGATGCCGCTGATGAGTGCCCTCATTGCGGGGGACGCTATAAATACAGCCCGGTGCTCTGACAGCCGCTGTGGCATTGTCCAGATGCTGAATACTCTGCTCACTTACAGTGCAGTGGAAGCTCGTGGTGTGCAACCCATAAGGATTATTAGTTTATTTTAATTAGCTGTATGTGATTAGTTCATGAGTCATAAACGTAATTTACAAATGAATCGAAATGAGGGATTGAATGAAGAATTTGAGGCTGGGTTAATAGTATAGATATAGATATAGATATTTAATACCCCGTCAGGCACTAGGTGTGTTTGTCTGGCCTATAATTAAACTTACTCGAGAATGACGTGATATGATTTCTTAGTCGGTTAGAAGATGTAATTGCTGATTATTGAATAAATGATGTATTTATGTGTAATACGGAATATATGCGTTTATTGTGTTTCATGTTTGTTGTGTGTGTTTGTGTAAATGAGTCAAAGGATATACGTTCCATTTTGGTGTATACATCAAATTAAGTTTACAAAAGTAATTGTGTGTGTGTATGTAGAAGCATATTATATTCAAGTAAACCATGTACTTTAGGTTTTGTGATAATAAAATGTTGAAATGTGGGTTCCATTGTCATTTAGCTTTACCAATATCTTAAAATAAAACATGCTGTTTTTTAGCTGTGCTTATTAGAATATAAAAGAAGAAGTGATAGCATATTTAATTCTATTGAAAACTATTAAAAACGTGTTTTTGCTCACCAGTGGTTTAAGGAAAGTGAAGAAATAAATCCTTAAATAGAAGACAATATATATATATATATAAGTAGTAAAAATATCATATGAAACCAATCTGCGTTTTATGTTATATTTTTTACTTTATATATTTAGCTTGAAAGTAAAAGCTTTGAAGCATCATTTGACCTGTGAGCTACTTATGATCAAACTGACATTGATTATTTTTGGTCTGTATAACTGACAGACCCCAGTAAGACCAGGACCACAGAAGCGTTTAACAAATAGACTGGTCTTAAAGTTGGTCATTTGTGTTCTGCGAGTGTCTCTGATCTTGCCTCATCCTCTCCTCTCCTCACCCCTCCTTTTCTCTTCTCAATCCCCACCTGACTGCTGTTTGCATTGATTGACCAGATGAGGGCCTGATTGAGATGGGCCTGTTTGATAGGGCTGGTAATGGAAGTGTGGGAATGATTCTCAGTGGGATTGAGAAAGAGAGTTGGTTAGGAAACAACTCGCACACCATGCCAACACAGGAGACAACATCGTAATGAGCCGCGCAGCGATAAGAACCGAACGCTCGGCCTGTCAAACTCAGCTGATGTTCACATGAGGGACCAATCACGTCTTGGTGTCTGAATTCATTTATGCTGAATTTGCTTATTGCGTGGGCACCGCTGGTGTCGATTGATGATTTTATGATGGAACATTCCCGCTGTCAGGCCCAGCAACGGCAGACACTTCGTTCGTGTCTCTCAGACATGTTTCTTCTGGATTTCCCATCTGTTTTTTGCTGTCCATGTGGATGGTCCAGCCTTGCTATCGATTAGAGCATTGCGAGTTGCTTTGTTTTCTTTCAGCTGGGTCTTTAGGTTCTATAGATTTGTCTCAGATTTCTCTCCCCATGCGAGCGCAGGCCTCTGCGGTTCACTCAAACTGGGCCTTTTCGGCTCCAGGTCAGATAATTGATTTGGTCCACCTTTGAACGCTTGTATTGCTGAATTGCATTTCTTCATTTGTCAAGCCTGTGAGGTGTGGGCTGCTTGATGGTCACATGGTGTACTCATTTTAAGTCCGTTTGTATGCTTGCACTAGCTTTACTAGCTTTTTTACTGTCAATATCGGATAAAATATAATTTTTTGATGTTGAAATATTCTGGAAAAATATCCTATCTTTGTAAACACAGAGATTCTTGGGGATATTGTGCACATGGGGAATATAATGTTCAATGGTCCAATGTTTGACTAAAATTCGAAGTGTGGAGCATTACACTAGGAGTGCCAAGTTCAGGTTCAGTTCCCAAGAAATAGCCTGCATGAAGGGATATACCTTGAATCCAGTGTAGGTCGCCTTGGATAGAAGTGTTTGCTAAATGCTTTAAAATTAAAACTGTTCATATGCGTTAACATTGTTGTCAGAAGGTTTCAGGAATTGACATAAGCAGGCAGTATTGTTTGAAATCTTGAAATGGCCAATGATCAACAGTCTAATTAAAAATGTTTTTACTTTTGGCAGAAAAATGTGTTAAGGTTAAAAAAAGATTTAAAAAGTACAAGGGTTTACCAGAAGTGCCTGCTTTGGCAAGCCACATATGATTATATTTTATATAATTTTGCTGCTTCTTATTTTTGCCATCAGTAATGCACATTGTTATTTTAGGAGTTTATTATTCATTTTATCATGTGGTGGTTCTAGTTTACTAGTATTAATATGGTGGGCATCAGTACATATTTTTTTTACGGAGTGGTACTTTAGGTGGCATTTTTATTGCAATTATTAAGTTTCTAGCACTGCTATGTATGTTTTTGTATTTCAGACCACACTGTCATGCTGCTAGACAGTTTTAAATCGCGTATCATCAAGTGGCCGTCCTTTCCACCAATGACTCCTGCTCTCAAACTGTTTGGTGATGCAGGGCCATAAAGAGTTATCCTGTGGTGGTGTGGGGTGCTTGTAATGTCAGTTAATTACACTTTCAGGTCAAGCTCCTCTCATACTGCTACATCCCTGGCCTCCATGTCTCCAAACGCCTCCCGGGGCTTCCTGAAATGCTCTACGAAGCGGTTGGCAATCTCATGCCAACTCAGTAGTGTTCTCTGCTCATTCGGAAGCATTTATCATTTAATCATTTAGAAATCCAGCATTTAGAAATTAGCAATTTTACAGTGGCTTTGACACTGGATGGAGTTGGTCTTAAAGAACCACCTGCCAATTGTTCTCCATCCACCCACCACCTCCCTTCTATTCTTTTCTTCTTCTTTTTGGTGATGTATTCCAGTCAGTGTTTTCTGGCCTAGCTCAGCGGATGCACTTAATAAAATGACAGACGTAATTTGCTTTTGTCACTGGGTCTCGCCGCCGGCCCGCCGCCTCAAAAATACAGTATTAGAGGGGAGAGAATGTGTGTGTCGAGTCTAATTCTTTTCTCTATTTTCCAGAGAGATGCTTTTTCCATTAAGCTGAAGGAAGCAGCCCTGGCAGCCCCATTTACAGCTGCCCAGCTCCGCCCCTGCTATAAGCAGCTCCCGCATCACCCTGCAGAAACAAGAAATTAACATCAGCATGACACTTTTTCATTAGCCTGTCCCTCACTTTTATTAGAATTATGCTACACCCCGATCTATCCACCCCTCCAGCTTCCTCGCTGCTTGCACCCCCTCTCCGTTTTTTTGCGCGCATGTCGGAGAAAGCCTTACCTTGAGCATATGTTGAGAATTGCGCTTGGGCGTCGTGATTGAAGCCTGTTAAAACCAGCGTAATTGACGTAAAATATGACATATTGTCGCAGGCAGAGACGAATCTTACGGCACGCGGCCCGGGCTGGCAGTATGTTTGATTAATGGAGAAGTGTTTCCAGCTCTCTCTCTCTCTCTCTCTTTCTCTGTCTTAACACACACATACACTGCTGATTTTATGAAAAATGAATTCCGCAACGCCACGTCGTCCCGACAAGCGAGCAGGCCACAGACGGAAAGCGGCTATTAGCTAGAATCATTATCAATAGTGATATTTTCAAACTCCATTACGGCAATCAGGCCGCGAATTTATTCAGTGCGTTTAGTTCATTTGGCCGTAATTGATAAATAATCCAAATTTATCAATGTACTCGCTCTGCGTTTTCACTAACAATCAAGCAAAAGTGGCCCATTTGCCACCTGACTTGGTCCAAATTAGGGACTAAATTGATGATCAATTAATCCTAGTAGGGGCAGTACAGTGTCTTTGTGAGTGTGTGCGAGGGAGACGGAGACAGATGCAGTTAAAAGACAGATTAGCGTAGCGATCAGGAAGTAGCTGATGCAGTTTAGTGCCATGGCTAACAAGCATGCAGCTTTTCTGAGATTGACAGTAGATATCTTTAAGAAAGAGGAAAAAAGGCGGTAGGTTTACAGTAGGATACTGTAGAATATATAGGTGTTTGATTCGTGTATTTTAAATTAATGCATTTGGTTTATGTGAGTGTTTTACCATGTCATGTTACAAGTTCGTAGTGTTCAAGAGTTTGGGGTCATTAAAATATCAATATTTTATGCTCACCAAAGCTGCATTTGTTTTGATAAAAAATGCTAATATTAGATTAGATCACAGTACATTCAATATATATATTGAATGTACTGTAATATAATCTAATATTAGCATTTTTTTATCAAATAATCTGTCTTACTAAATTATTCTTGCATGGACTATTTTTTAAAAATGGTTAGTAATGTGAAACGTCAAGACATTTGAAGTTGGTTTTCTGATTTTAGGTCCTTAACAGTGGTTTGTCTTTTGAGAGATTGCAAGTTAGCTAGTTTGACTTCATGTTGGTAAATTCTTGACTGCATCGGATGGACAAATAAGTATTGAATTTTTCTGAGTAAAACTCACCTCACACTATCTATTCTCATTCTTGTTTTCTCCCTCAGTTTGGCCAAAGAGGAGGTGTTGTACATAAAAGAGGCAAAGCAGCAGGAAGAGAAGATTGAGCGTCTCAAGGCCGAGGCAGGAGACGAGTATTTAATCAAGAAACAGGTAAGAGGAATAAACTACCTGAAACAACACCTGCCCTGTTGAGAAACCTGATGAGACTATAAAAGTACTATGTTGAGGGTCCAGAACTGATGAAAAATGCAGTGGTAGGCAACTCCATTCAGGGACCTATTTCTTTATTTTTAATTAATATATGCATTTTTGTGACAGACAGTATAGTTCATTGTGCATCGTATAAAATATGTACTGCACTAATTCTATTCTAAAACTTTAGGCACCTTATATGAACTCATAATAACTATTCCACTGAAAACATTGTAACCTTTTTTTGAGCTTATTTTGAGACCGTTTCCAAAAAGATGCCAGCTGACCGGCAGCTCTCAAGTCAATATTAGCCACATTTAGCAGTTTGCAAGAGTTAATCTTTGACCCTGGAGTGCAAAGCGTTCTCAGAATGAAAAGCGAGTAAGTCATCAGTGTTAATATCTGAACACTACCCTGTCAGTACCACTTGGTTGTTCTGTGTAAAAGGACTCGTTTTGGTAACGGTGAAAGAGACAGAGCTGATTCAGAATGGCAGCGCTGTGGGTGAAATCAGGTCGCGTTTTAATGAGTTTTAATGTGCTGATGCAAAATTAATGACATTATGTAACTTTAGAGGAGTTTTGTAATTAACAACACATGCTGCTAATTTAGAGGTTCTCAAGGAGTAGTGGCCCATGTTCTGTCTTTCTCTCTCGCTTAATTCTCTTCTTCACCTTCTATCTGCAGTGAATGCATATACAGCTCAGTTTTAAAGGGCTAGTTCACAGAAAATGTACAATTCTGTCATGGTTTAGTCATCTGATGAGCATCGTACACGTGTTAGATATTGATTGGCTTAGCATTTTCTAGTGAGTTTGAACTCGACTAGACTGTGAGAATTATTTCTAGATTGTTTTTATGTGAAACAAGTCTTGTTTGTTTTGTTATAGTACAGAGCCAGTAACATCTCTTAAATGTGTCTTTAACAGATGGAGGTGTTGCAGGAGTCAAGAATGATGATCCCTGACTGCCATCGTCGTTTAGCCATGGCCCACGCTGACCTGCAACAACTGTTGGTGAGAATATGAAACACGCACACTGTTGATGATGTTGACTCACCTGAAAGGTTTGAACTCAGTAGCACTGTTAAAGAAACTGGTACCCAAAAAATTCAATGTTCTTACCCTCAGGCCATCTGAGATGTAGATTTTGTTTGCTTGTAGATCAGAGCATATTTGGAGAAACTATATCACATGCTCAACAGTGGATCCTCATTCAGTCAAGTACAAACAGCTGGTTAAAAAAAAAAATAATTCAGCCAGTAATGCACACCACTCCAGTTCATCAACTGACATCTTATGATGTGAAAGCTGCATGTTTGTATTAAATCCATCAGTATTCCATAATCCATAATAACGCTTCTTTCAGGGGAAAAGTCCATCCCATGTTGTCCCCACAGATCAAAACCCTCCCAACATTCTTGTATAGAACTCTTTTGAACATATTCACTTATAAATGTTGATTGATCTGCGCATATTTCTCCCCTGATTCAGATTTTTATTTTTTTTTCACTGGAGTTTAAGGTTTAAAAACAATTATGTAATGGTAGGTGTTTCCTAAAAACACACAGCGTTGTGCTTTTATCAGCTGTTTGGACTTTCTGACGGCACCCATCCGTTGCTGAGAATCCATTGGAGAACAAATAATATTTTGCTGAATTTTTTTGGATCAGAATCTGTTCTGATCCAAAAACAAACTCCTCTTCATCTTGGATAACCAGAAGGAGTGTTTGTATAGTCTGAATCTTGTACAGGAGGTAAGGTTTGTGTTTAGGCGTCTCCCAGGTTTTTGGATGAGTGTTAAGCACAGGACACCTTGACAAGGATTATGTGTGCGAGGAAGATGTCTGATCTGGAAGTAGCCACAGGAATTAAAAGCAAACAAATCTGTGGTTGCTCCTCTTTGCGTCAGTTTCAATAAAAATGTTTTTTAAACCCTCTATTTTGTGTCAGAGTAAAACTCCGCGCCAGCCGCAGCAGCTCAGTGAGGCTTCACACACGCTCAGTCCTGTGCTGCACTCATTTCAGTTCATTAGTAATGTTGTCACGGCAATGGCCTCCATAGAAACCGTCGTCGATCGATTAGCATTGATATGACCTACTCCTCTCACTGCCTCCATTACATTTTCACACTGTGTTACGTGTGTGAGTGTTTGTTTGTCTGAGGTGCGTGTGTGTGTGTGTGATTATCTGACAGGTTCACTGAGTGGATTAGCTGTTTTTGGTGATGTGGTTAGTCTTTCATTGTGTTACTGTGATCTGATTTACTAACTCCAACTGGATGGAAAACTCCCACTCTGTAGACTTCAGCTTTAAATGAAGGGGGTTGTGTATTTAAGTGTAAATATTTAAATAATGTTTCATTTTTATGTTGACTAAAATGGTGCAGTGCATCTTGAAATCTAAGGTAGAGTTGAATTGAATTACATTCATAATATATATTAGAATTTTGGCTAAGAAACATGAATAAGTACTATATGATCGGTTCATTCGATTCTGCAACCAATGCTTTGAATTTATTGTAAGATGCATTTAATTTGTTCGTTATTCATAGTTGTTTTCAATTAGCAGAATATTACTCATACTCCATTAAGGCTCCAGATCAGGTGCAGGCAGTGACTTCAAACTGTTTTTATTTTCAGGAAACGGAAGAGGAACTGGCTGAAGCAGAAGAATACAAGGAGGCCAGAACTGTTTTAGATTCAGTCAAGCTGGAAGGATGATGGACACAAACGAATAAACACCCACAGACGCTAACGTACACACTGACATCCAAAGTGTCCATTCCATTTGTTCTGACTTGTTAAGCGTTTCCGAGGCAGTGCACTGTTTACACATTGCTTAAGTTTGCATTTCAAAGATTTTTTTGTATTGCTTCATAATTTAATGACACCGTTTTCTTCCTAGCCTCCTGTGATCAAATTTACAAAATCATAAAAAAATAAAGTTTCTTTTTACTATTTAAAAGCCTTCCATTTCCTTTGTGCATGTAGTGCTGTTGTTTTTCTTCAGCTCTTTATCCATAGTAAGTTATAGCATGTTATTTTTGTTTTAGATTAGAGCTTCACCTGCTGGAAAGGGAAAATTTGTGACACGTCTTTGATTTCTTGTGTCTACACAAAGCTGATTTAATATGGAAACAGTAGCCTTTATGTTTTGATGTGAGATGCCATATGTTTATCTTCTCGTAGGGCCGCAGTAATTAATGCAGAATTTGATCCTGGATGTCAGTCACATGGACAGGCTTTGCTTTCCTGCATGCAGAGGGAGACAGGTATAGCACGAAAAGCTAATATATGATGAGAATATATTTCCAGCTCTCCTGAAAGGACACTGACCTCCGCTGGCCAGATCCTCTCATGCAAGCACGTGCAGTTCGCTTGTGATTTCGTCTGCTTTGACCTATTTGCTGGAGTAACCAATGCATATTCTGCAATTTCAGCATAATTGCATCATTTGAATTCACGGTGTATTTTGTATTCTGTGAATGTCTGTCATTGTATATTAGCTATGAATATTAGATAATGGAGGGCCTATTCTGATCCGCCGTTAGAGATCGCATCAAGCTTTTCCCAGACTCTCAGATATTAACTACAATCAGCGTTCTCAGGGTAAATGGTGACATTTCCTTCGCAACAGCTGACGGCTTTCTTCAATGTATTTGATGCCAAATAGATTAGATATTTTTGCATAACTCTTAGGCCTGCATGGTTTTGTGGTGTTTTCTGTTCGTTGCCATCAAACTAAAATGTGAGTGAATTTTACTGCATTCAGTAACAAAGGAAAACAATACATGAGGTAATTAAACCAAATGACGTTTATTTTTAAGAGATGGCATAATCACATTTTCATTTCATGTCATTTTTTTTATGCTGTAGTTTAAAAAAAAAAAGATATACTGTTCAAAAAAAGACACATTGTGCTTTAGTGGAGCATCATTATAGGTATTGTGGTTGCTGTGATGGGCCACCTGACATTAATAAATGATTTATCCAATAAAATGGAAAGTATAAGTAATAATGGGAGTTATTTCTGCTAAAAATATTTACATGGTATCTAACTTTATATAATTTAATATGTCT
>JAUMHI010000067.1:2967729-2987984 GCA_032359435.1 Enteromius unitaeniatus
CATATAAAAATAAAAAGATACTTGAGGCTCCATGGGGCCTTATATATAAATATATTTCCAAAAAACGCAAGTATCTGTTCCTCTAGTCATTTCCCAGTAGCTATTCCACTATTGTGTTTAGGAGTTGTTTTAATGTTGTCCTTTTCAATGGGTGTTTCCTCACTGACACAAATAATTGAACGGATTTCTGTCAGGTTCGTCCCACAATCGCGTTTCCTCTCAAGTCTATGTAGTTCCGCCTAATTCGGCGTGTTTTGAAATGTGTTTCGGGGTTTTTTTGAAAGCCGAAGGAGCAGATGAATTCGGGTTCCATTTGGCTTGGTCTTCATTCTACAGATTTCGATAATTATCGGGTTCACCCCGAAGCCTCATTATAGCGCTAATGAGGCGCCGCCACTCCGTGACACCCAACCGCTCCATCTCGTTAAGGAAATCGCTCTTCAATGCTGATTATTTTATTTGGAGCCATAATTATATTTCTTTCGGATAAATCACGGTCTAATCGAGTCCGTTCGGAGGGCAGCGCCTCTAATTGGAGCATGAGATGCGGCGGCGGACGCTACCTGAGTCTGCTCGCGCTACCGGAGGAACCGGGCACCTGATGGATGAGGAGGGGGGGGGGGGGGTTCTTCATCACCCTCCTCCTCCTCCTCCTCCAGCTAAAACACAACAACTTATTACCTTTAATCCCCTGACTGTCACCGCATCACCTGCACGAAACAAGAATCTAATTTGTTAAACTGGCATTTCTGCAGATGGACGATCGATTTTCTCTTTAGAATTCTCTAATTGAGTGAATATAGACGCCCCGTGAATCACATTCCGCCGCGGACCGGCGTGCGCGGAGAAAGAAGGCGTGATGCTGCACGTATATATAGGCGAGGAGCGGGGTTTGTTTGTTGTGTGGACCCCCATCAGGACAGCAAGACTTACAATCACTAATAACTGTTTTAATGAAAGTCGGGAAATGCAGAACAAGAGAAGTCCGTGAATCTACAAACGTGTGCAATATTTGCGTGTCATTAGGAGTGAAAATAGATGAAAGTGTGACTAATTTGCACAAAAACCTCAGAAGGAAAAGTGGTATAAAATATTTTTCTTAATAATATTATTGTTTATAGCCTATAATTGATATTTTATATTGTCATTTATATTATTGATATTTTATGTGAGAGGGGCCAGTGGCAGTATAAAAATGCTGCGTAATATTTTTTTATATATATATATATTTGCTTTTATTATTTTCCTAACCTATAAATAATAATAGTAGTAGTAAGTATTTTGAGGGTAAGTTACATATATATATATATATATATATATATATATATATATATATAGTCTTTAAAGATGAGTACTAGTTATTGTTTTAACAATTAAAAATGATGGAATTAACGAAGAATGCGACTATACCACATTTTTGGGTCAAAATAGAGGGGAAATTTTACTTTTTTTTTGCACAGAATTGAGATAAATCTTGTCTGTCGGTGAAGTGAAAAATAATGCACATAAAAACTTTTAATTTTCCGTGCACTAAGATAACTTTGAGGTTTATGGTGGTTGTATTGTTTAGTTTTATATGGATGTTTTATTTTATAGTAATCAGAAATCATTAACAAGGAGTCATGTGTTTTTAATCTATAATATATAGGTCATCATATATTTATAATAATCTAAATCATATAATATAAAAAATATATTTAGATATAAAACGCTTGTGTTTAGGGTTAGTGATTATTAGTCAGTGTTTATAATTAGCAGTGAATTGACAGTGTTGGTAAATAAGGAATATCGTGTATGTCAGTGCGCGTGTGGGACAGATGTGATGCTGGATATGAAGGCCACGAGATGGTGACAGTCAAACAAAAGCCTCGCTGAACATCCCTCCGCAATGAGGAGTGAGGGAGCAGAATCCTCTCAGCTCCAGACCGCGTTCAGAATTACATTTGTTTTTCTTGTGATTTTATTAAAAGTCACTCCTCATCTCCAGAGCGCGTGAAAATGTCTACTTTCCACTCAGATGCGCCGCATTAACTTGCAGGGCGCGAGTTTGTTTGTTTGTCTATTTTTATTTATATGCAGTGTAAGATTGATGCGAGCTTGTTATCGCTATCTGGTGGGAGAGAGAGATGCAACTCAGCTTTGCTTCTGAATCACCTCCCAAATTACCCTCCTTCTCTCTCTCTCTCTCTCTCTCTCTCTCGTCACACACACAGTATCACTGATGCGTAACTTCTGTAATCCCTGCGCGCAAAGGACTTATAAAATACCCTTTATCTTAGAAAATGAGTAAATATGTTACTACTATGTTATTATTATTATTATTATTATAAAGAAAATATATTATCTACTGTGTTAAAGTGATAGTAAACATTTCATTGTGACTGTAAGAACTATTACGAGGTAAGTGTATGTTTTAACTGCACACTAAATATCCATGGAAGCATTATAATAAAGACATTAAATATTATTTATATTAAATTTGTACAAATATTATTATTACTGTCTAACTGCTAAATATTACGAGGTTAGTGCATAGTGTAGTCACTAACTTCACATTAATATATCCATGGGAACATTTGCCAAGTGTTTTGAACGTCTTATACTTTAGATTGTGTTTGTTTTAGTGCGTTACATCGGTTTTCTGAAGGAAAACCTGGAAAAATGACTTATTTGGGAAAAATTCAGATTCTGTTGGTTGGCCTAATTGTTTGGTGATGCAATTATATTATATATTATATTTACATTTTTTTGGTCTTATTAGTTTTGTTTTGTGTGCATGATATGTACACCTTAATAAATATTTAAAAGCTATTATTGTTATTATTTGCGTTATTACGCGTTAATACGCTGTGTAGTAGTGGCACTGCTAGTTTTACTACTTGTTTTATTTTATAGCTTTTTATATTGTTGATTCCTGAACTTTAGTTGTGATCACCACCTTTTGCTGCAGCTCAAAGGACCTAGGGATTTTTTTTTTTCTTTTTCATTACTGTTGAGGTCAGGAAACAGTTGTGTATCCCCCTCAAATGCATTTAATAAAATGTTTTGCTTCGCTTCGCGTTTCACAAATAAAGCTTGAAATCCCCTTGCTGGCTGCAGGCCGGGTATTGGTGTACAGAAATTCAATCTGTACATTTTGTACGAGGTAAACAGACGGAATGAATTGCATTAGAGCAAGCCAATGTATTTCCAGCCAGCCAGTTTTCAGCCCTTGCTCCGTTTGTGTGCAACAATCTAAAACTTATTTATTAGGGGGAAAACACTTGATCCGAGGCGCAAAAAAAAAATCCGAATAAAGACAATAGCAAGACACAGATATAAGAATTTTAATTGAGGGCCACAGCTTGCACGCTATATTTGTTGATGTTTTATGAAGTGCAGGGCAGCCCTTCACTCATATGTCCCCTGAAAGCATCGTTAGGCGTCTGTCGCACTTTTAGTCCGTTAAATATGACCGTGCGCCTCCAGAAGAGTGATTCACTTCTGTTTGCGCAGCTATAAAAGGATCGAGCTATTGAAAAGTCGTAAAATGAAGCGGGCTATCAATCACGCATTACAAACAATGTAATGATTTCACATGATCGTTATTGTTGAGGTAATGCAGTGGGTTTTCTGGCTGCGATACGCGGGGAAAAATACAAACGCTTAAACAATATCGAGCACATTTGAACAAATATAATAATAAAGGTTCCGCTTAGAAGCAGAACTTCTCGTTGGAGAATGCTATACCAAAGAATTTTGGTTTTGTAGTCTTTTAGGATCTGCAAACGAAAACAAAGCCTAGAATCTCCAAAGAAGCATCTAAACAACTAGAGTCGGAGCTGTTTGAACAGAACAGAAGAGCCTTTATTTTTAAGCGCGTGGGATAAAATTATTACAACACAAACACAACCGCGTTCGATTTCTATTTACGTCTCTGGTATAAAGCATCCCAATTCAAAAAGCCCCAGTCTATTTCCTGGCCAAAAGCAAAGTGTGAGATGAACACAAACCCGAGATCTTCCATTACGCGCCCGGTGCCTCGTGCGCCTTCTCTGACATTTCGGATATCAAAACGCAGCGCGAGAACAATTGTTTCCAAATTGAATCCGCACTCTCTTCCTTTCCTCATTTTCAGCGAGGCATATACATTTCCCCGGCGAGTCAAGAGTCGCGTCTGACCCGGCGTCTGGAAGCGAGCGCTCTTGTTCTTACCAGCAGATTGGTGGCTTGTCAAAAAAAGAGTGGAAAGTTTCTCGCTCGGACGCGTCCTTTGTGCGCGCTGAAAAGACACCATTCACTCTTGCAAATAAAGGAGTTCTTTAAACCATCCCACTGGCATCTGCTTAGAGTCTGTTTGCGCTGGTAGTCTGATATTTTTCATCGGCTGCGCGTGTGACAAAAGCTAATGTGTTAATTGGTGTAAATGCAGGTTCGTTTATTGGTGGTTAGACGGGCTGCACTGGCACTCGAGTGTTCTTTGCATGAAATAAATCAAGTTAATTCGGGGCAATTGGATGAAAAATCAATGCAACGAATACAATTTGTCAGCGTAGAGTGTTTAAAGTCTAAATGTATCTATTTTGGTGCGAAAGTCCTCGCACTCCCCTCTTGCTTTGGTGGGGGTTTCCCTGTGTCTGCGCGCATCAGCCCTGGAAGCCCATTTCTGACTCTGACTTTCCACCGAATTATGCACCTAATTTGCTCACATATCATTTACTCCAAGTTCCTCCCGCCGTGACAGTCGGGCCTAAACACTACTAAATCAGCCCTAATTTATACTGATCTCGCTAATAATCGTAATAAAAAGCTTATAGATTTGGCACTAATTACATAAAAGCCTAATGATGTTGAAAATTACCCTGGTTTGAGATATATGGCTAATCTAAACTTTGTTGTTGGCTGCCCCGGGCTACTAGAAACATTAGAAGAGGTTCACTTCGTCTCCAAAAGGCGAGAGTTGGACATGGCAGGACACGAAGGCCTCCTTTTTTTTCCACGAGGAAACGCGAAATGATCACTAACGATTAAGTGACAATAGTGGAAAATCTCGGGGAACCTTTGGCGATTTTTGGGGAGGATCGTAAGGACGCGCGTAAAACCCCAAGCACGCCAAATGAGCTCGTATCATATAAAGAGAGAGCGGTCCAGTAATAAACTTCGGGAAGCCATTACTAAACCATATGGCTTTGATAAGGATGACACGTTTATATAACAATAATTTAATTCGCTGTTTCTCCTCAAATAATCAGGGCCCCCATCAACGGTTCTGGCATCACGCTCAATTAAACCAATTCTGAGGGAGTTTCTCGAAGAGCTTTCTGAAAGAGGTCATTTTAAAGGTTAGAATTTGGGAGTCGGGATCAAAAACGAGGAGAAATGAACTTGGGAGGGCAGCAAGAGAGGCTTCGCGCATCTGACACCTCCAGGCTTCAACGCTGATTGGCTCTCATTTGAAGGAGCTCATGGGTTCATTCAACTATTAAGCGCCTCCCAGTTTCTCTAAAGGACATTATAATGCAAGGAACCTCCTTTTTAACCACAAACCGAATTTGCTTTCATTTAGGCCATATATATTTTTTAAATAGTTTAAAGTCATAGAGATTTTTTTGGAAAAGCATTTCGCCCTGGAGCGGTGCGCGATGCTTTCGCACGCCGACCTGCTGGATGCTCGCCTCGGTGAGTTATCAACGCCAAACTCCGGTCTGCAACTCTACTGTAAGCTGGAAGACTCTTCTCATCTAAATCAAGCAGAGAAAATTGACAATTTGTCTCTTATTTTATCTTAATTCGATTTAAGCGAACTAATTCATTGGAAAAGTAATCATTATTATTATATTACGCAGTAATTTGATTTAGTCGTTTTCCAAGATATTGAGGGGAATGAAATGGAATTAGGTATTTTAAAAGATGCCTTGTTTTTTTTTTTTATCATTATTTGCACTTTATGGCTGTAATGACAAATATCAAATGCTAGTTTTTGCATGAGACCAGTGCTTGCTGTAACTGTCTAGAAATGTGATTTTTTTTATGCACTAACACTTCTCTCTTGTTCAGCCATGCTCGGTGTTGATTATGAGCTCACTCAGTTTCGACCTGTTTTCTCTGCTTTAGGGATGAAGGATGCCGCGGCTGAGCTTCTGGGTCACAGGGAGGCATTGAAATGCAGGCTGGGCGGCGGCGGAACTGACCCGGGCCACCCCGGAGAGCTCGCCCCGGTCTCCGACGCAGTGGAAGGAGCCACTCTTCTCCCCGGAGACGATATCAACAGTGCTGGGTCCAATCCGCCGGGTGTAGCGGTGAACAGTAAGGAACAGGAGAAGCAACAGCAGCAGCAACAGAACCCCACCCAGTCCAGCAGCCAGCAGAGTCAGAAACAGAAACGGCACCGGACTCGCTTTACTCCGGCTCAGCTTAACGAGCTGGAACGCAGCTTCGCCAAAACCCACTACCCGGACATCTTCATGCGCGAGGAGCTCGCGCTCAGGATCGGCCTGACGGAATCACGCGTGCAGGTGAGGATTGTTTGTATTCGCAGTGTTATTGTTAAATCGACGTTAACATCGTATTAAAGCTGTGCAACACGTATAGGATATTTTAAGAAATTATTAAGCGTTATCAAAGGCTGCAATTATGGTGTTTTAAATGAAAAAGACGAATGCATACGCGTAAAGCAATGTTATTATTATTAGTCGGATTATATTTTCTACAACTGCCATTTCAAAGTAATGTTTTAGTAGATGAGTCAGCTAGATATTGGTTCTAAAGGTTTATTAGGTCAACTAATGTTTATTAATAACAAAATGAAAACGCGTTATAATGTAGTTTTAAGACCAGCCTATTTTTATTTGAAAGAATTTGCATTTTTGTTTGTTTACACGATGAGCCGAAATGTAAAGTTTGTCGAATAACTGCATAAAAAATAAAAACTGATTATGGAAATGCATTTTAAATGTAAAAACAAAATAAAAGAAAAATAAATCCATTATAAATAAACTTACATTTTAATATGAAGTGCAAACATCCATTCAACGAAAAAGCATCTCCTGTTTTTACGATCAGTAGGATATGTATGTTTTTTAACTAAAAAAAAGGAAAAAGTAAATTACACAAACAGTATATTAATCCCAATTTGACAAATTTGTTAATCGCTTCCGTAAAGCTTTAAGCACTACCATCATATAGGTTTTATTCATTTTGTTGTAGTATTATAATAATATATAGGTATTGCTGGTACTACAGGCCTATTTGTATTTGATTAATGTTATGCTTCTATAGCAATTTCCTTGGCTCTTGAACGTGCGCCCAATGAAAATCATGATTATTTTATTGTTCGGGTCATCTTCCTTTTACAATACCATTATTGTTATCTCAGCCACCGGAGCAGACCGATATCTTAATCACTTTTATCAGATGATGACTCGTGCTGCTGCTGTGATTGGTGGTCAGCCGCGAATGCAGCGGTAAATGAACCCTAGAAAAAAATGTGCATTCCAGCGCACTCTCCGTGATCTATAGAGGCTCATTATATATGTATAGCTTTCCGAGTTGATAGTGCAATAAAACCAAGACCATTATTATTAAGCAATTTCAGAATTATTTATAACTGAACAGGCTTATTAAGCTCAATGCGCGAGACTGCTCCGCGTAAAATAATAACCATCATAATTAGCAGGCCTGAGACTCTGCCCCAACTATTTTATTTACATACAAAATAAATGAGTGTCATCTGAAATGTTGCACGAATGTTTCGCGCTCTCCTGAAATAGGTCTGTCAGCTTGCACGTCTTAATGGCGAGCGCCCGGATGGTGCTCTGTCTTTTTTTTAATGGTATGAGAAATTGCATTTTCTTTTATCCTCTGAAGTGTAATGCATTTGAGGCCGGATTTCACGGCTGGCTGCGTGGAGTGGGAGTCGGGGATCTAATATGAACCCCTCCACATTTTTTCTCCTCTTTTCGTTGGGTCAAAACCTGCTCGTTAATCATTGCGCGCCTGAGATCTCTATAAACCTGAAGGACCTCGGGAAATAAACACCGCGTGCGCCTTTTACGGCCCAGGGTGGGCCTTTTTACGCCCTGGTGTTGTAAAATCGAGCACATAATAATGGAGAGTCTAAATATTATGATTCCGTATCATTTAAAGCAGTATTAATAACGCCATTTTGTGGTGTCGAAACGTTTATCAAGGAAAGAAGCGAAATGAAAACAAATAAAATGAAAGAAAAGGAATGAAAGTTGGCTATACAACCTAAAGTGAGAATCTGCAATAGCTACATTGAGCTAATTTAACCCATAAATATATCGTTTGTACACTGAAAAAAAAAGAAACGGCAATTACATTGACCTAAACATGACATTTTAAAATAGGAAAACCAAAAAAGCATTTTTTTTCAATAATCTGTACCCTACAGTGTAAATTGGTTTATTAATTTTTTGTTAAATAGCACTTTTGTACTTAAATGGAGCTATTTAATCGAGATGTTACCAATTTAAAGTTACTATATTTTTTAGTGTTTCTTTTTAAATATTATTGTAATGTCACCAATACCATGCAAACATATCGATGCATCAATAATGATTTCCTATTGTGTTAAGTTTAGGCTATTTTTGCGCACTATATTTGTGTTCATCTGTATTTTTTGTGTGCATCTGTTTTTCTTTAGCATCCAAAACACAAAATCTGTTACATCAACAACTTTAGGTTCTCGTTAAAAACACACACACACACACACACACACACATGCAATAGTGTTTATTTTAGAATTCGTATTTATTCATTGCCTGTTTGATTTATTTTAGTGAACACAAAATTGGAGCAGTGCTGTTTTGACATCTACGGAAGCCTTTCTAACAGCTCTTTTTGCTCGCAGGTTTGGTTTCAGAACCGACGCGCCAAATGGAAGAAGCGCAAGAAGACCACCAACGTGTTTCGTGCTCCAGGCACACTGCTGCCCACTCACCACGGCCTACCGCAGTTCCCCTCCGCCGCGGCGGCCGCGGCAGCCATGGGCGACAGCCTGTGCTCTTTTCACGCCAATGACACCCGCTGGGCGGCGGCCGGGATGCCGGGAGTCTCCCAGCTGCAGCTACCGCCCGCCCTAGGCCGACAACAAGCCATGGCACAGTCTCTATCCCAGTGCAGCCTGGGCGCCGGACCCACGCACAACTCCATGAGCTTGTCCAACATGTCCTCCAACGGCTCCGGCCTCCAGTCCCACCTCTACCAACCCACCTTCCCCGGAATGGTGCCCGCGTCGCTCTCTGGCCCTACCAACGTGACCGGCTCGCCTCAGCTGTGTAGCTCCCCGGACAGTGACGTCTGGAGAGGGACAAGCATCGCGTCCCTACGCCGCAAAGCGCTCGAGCACACAGTGTCCATGAGTTTCACCTAATATTTTGACGTGTTTCTCCTCCAGCCATCATTTCTGGCCCCAGTGACGCACAAGGAAGCCTAAGGATGGGCCTACGACTGTCCTGTAGTAAACATGAACTGTGCGCACCTGATGGAAATAAAACCTAAAGCATCATAGGCTGAAAAAAAACCCACCCCGAAATGCATTTATTTATCACGTCCTATTTATTTAATTTATTAGCATTTTCGTTTTGCGAATTGAAAAACGTTAACAACCTGGACAGAAAACAATCTGCACATTTGCAGTGTAATCGTTTGCATTTGAGAAACAAGGCGAGAGAGTTTTTATTTCACATTATCATCATCGTCGTTATTATTATGGAAGAAATCGTTCAAAATTTTAGGACTGGTTTATGAATCGGTGGAGGAAAGGAAGGAAAATATCTCAAAAAGAATGAAGAAACTTGACTGCATGTGCCGACCAACAACACAACAACGGGAAAATGTCATTTAAAAGAAAAGTATGACTTTGTTATATGCTGTTATATAGGATGTTTTGTGTAGATAAAGCATTCTGAACTTGTTCCCATTCGGTCAGTTTGTGATATGTTCTAAGTTTATGTATGTGCTTATACCAATATAAATTTCTTAAATGTTTGATCTTCTTAACGGCTGTTTTGTTTCCTGAACATGTTTATAACGATTGAATGTAAATTAACGAATAAAATCATTTTCAATATGTCATTATTGACACCTTGCATCTTTTGTTGTTCTTGGGAATCCTGTGGGGAAAGCAACTTTATCTATTTATTGTTTGATAAATAGGTAACACTTTATTATTGTGTGTGTAGGCTATATATATATATATTAAACATGCCTATTTAATATTCAAATTAGTTTATTATTATTTATTATAATAATTTTGGAATGTGTACAAACTACTGATCTGCGTTATGATGTCTGCTAATGGCTTATTATTGTACATAATTATTAATACCAACACTACATTTTCTTCTCGTTCAGAGATGTTGCAGGGGTTGACATTTGCTCGCTCTCTGATTGGCTCTCGGGCTCTTGGCATCATGACCTCATAGATGAGAAATCAGGGCTCAGCCAAATACAATATCAAGAGCTCGCCATCACTGTCTGTCTTACAGACCACTGCGATAACTACTGGAAGAAATAACTTATATAAATTCAAGCCATTTTAATGATGTGAACCTAAATATATATTATATACCATAATAGAATAGAATAGGTAATAAAAAGGTATATTGGAATTATCTGCATTAATTTAATTAATTCAACTTGGTTATTAAATCATAATTAAAATTAAATCATAAAATAAAATGTTGCATAAGCCTATTTTTATAGTTATGAATAAATTTAATTGTTATAGCCTACCTTGTGGCCCAAATATTAGGTTTTTAATAGCCATGACATGAGGTATTATGGATTATATCACGATTGTTGTTTTATTATTATTTTGCCTGAGCTCTGCAATAATGCTGTCATTGTCAAGAGAAAAATCAAGAGTCATATTTATACAATAGGAATGGTTCTGCTGCTTGTTTGAACGTATAAGAGAGATCAGGTGATACGTACGCATGTGCTCCTCGCAAACAGATGCGAGATGATATTACATAAATATTATAATTTGTCTCAGTATCTGCCGGGTTAATTAGTTTGTGGAAATGCGAAGGCCGTTCCTCGTTAGCTAATTTGTCACACGCTGACGAGAGAGGCGAACGCTGACCCTCCACAATGCATTGCGCGAAAGAGCCGAGCGGAGAATGTGGCTGCTTACCTCCAATCCATCTCCTGCAAATAAATGAAATCAGTCAATAAAGCATCGGAGGGTGAATATAGCTCTCTCTGTCTGGGTTATGAATGAGAACTCATTAATTTTCCCGGCCTAAAATGTGTGCGCGAGAGACTACAGGCATGCAGTTAAGAGAAAGAATTTAAAGCTGAGGTTACAGGGTTACATGCTAGAACCGAAACATTAAGACGTAATTAAAACATGTAGCATAGCTTGGAGAATATATGCACGTGTAAGTCAGCAAATATTCGCCATGACACATAAAACAGGATTGTATTTGCAGGCGTGTAGGCTACTTCTTCTTTCATGCTGGTTGAAGAAGTCTTGCCTCAATAATAGCACTTAACAGTTTTCCTTAAAGACATAGTTCACCCAAAAATGACAATTCTGTCATCATTTACTCACTCTCGAGTAGTTCTAAACCTGTAGGTGTTTCTTTGTTCTACTGAACACAAAGGAAGATATTTTGAAAAAAGTTCATAACCTGGCTGTTTTGGTCGCCATTGACTTCCATAGTAGGAAAACAATACTATGGGAGGTAATGATGACCCGAAACAGCCTGGTTACAAACTTTGCAACTACTTGAAGGTGAGTAAACGATTACAGCAAATCACATTTCAAAACAGTAAAGCAATGCAAACTGTTCTTTTCTTTTTTAGTAAGAATACAATGACAATAACATGCAAACATATCACAAAATGCCATGTGCTCAACTTAAATTTCCATTTCTAGTGAATGAATGGGCAGAATATTAATATCAAATGTAATATTTGTTGTCTGTATATATATTAGTTAGTTTTTTTTTAACACACACACACAAACAAACGCACAAGAGAAATGAGAAGCAACAAAAATAAGTTATCAATGGTGTTTGAACACGATAACACACTGCATCCAAAACTGAATAGGCCTACTACTTCCCCCCAAGTGTGCATTCAGCTGACACTATCCCATGAGGCCAAGGTGCTTGTTGTAGGTGGTTGCCAGGGTGTTGCTATGCAGTTCATTGCTTGTTGGTTTCTAAGAAGTCAATCACATGATTTTTTCAAAAATGCATGTGCAACAGTGATTCGAAGTCTAGATTTGCACCTGCATTTGCTTAGTAGGCATACACACTACACACAAATCCCCCGAAGTGTCGCTGTAGTTTGTGTGTGTATAAAGCAGAATTTAGTGTGCAAGTAATACAGGAGGACAGGGTTGTGTGTCGCTCATAAACGAGTTTGTCTTCTCTACTCAGTCTCTGTATGGGAAAGCCTTATTGAACATCCCACGCATTCCCCCTACAGTTTATAGCTGAAATCAGCACCTTTTAGAATAACCATCTATTCTGCTCTCGCCGGATGGACAGAAGTAGAGAGAGGAGAGGAGATGAAATCAGAGAGAGAGAGAGAGAGCAGGATGATCTTCCTTGTGTCCTGTTCTCTCTCTGAGATAAGAACAGTGAAAATGTTGAGTCTGACAATAGAGGGACTGTCACTGTTCATGTCTGACATGATGCCACTATAGTGACCAGATGTTGTGTGTTTTATATGTTTGTGAGCATTACATCTCATTTTCATGTAGTGGAATACATTTATTTTTCATCTCCACACTCTAAAAACCGCTGGGTTAAATACATTTTAATCTTTAAAGAAAATAGTCAAACAGCCCCTGCATCAGCACAGGAGGGTTTAAGAAAAACTCCTCACTCATCCAAAAACAATCTCCAGCATGTTCAGTTGTCAGCTAGGAATGGAACTACAAAGCAATCACTCAAGATGTGTTTGGTGAACACAGGGGCCAAAAGTACTCCACGTGTACAATGAAGCATACTGCTGTATTTTTGATGTTGTGGGTCTATATTTCTGCTGGAGGTCCTGAACATCTTGTTTAGACACACTGCATCATGGATTCTATCAAACACCAACAGATAACAAATCTAAAACTGACTGACTCTGTTAGAAATCTTATAATGGGCCATGATTGGGTCTTCCACTGGGACAATAATCCAAACACAAACATCAAAATAAACACAAGAATTTATCATTGAGCACAAAAGCTTTTGCCATGGCTGTCCCAGTCCTCTGACCTGACCCCTGCAGAAAATGAGTGAGGTGAACTAAAGAGGAGAAGCTGGGTCTGGAGTGATTCTGCATGAATCGGGTGGTTTCCAAACTCTTCAGGCATTACAGGAGAAAACTCAGAGCTGTTATCTTGGAAAAAGGACGTTGCAATAATTGGGTGCCGATAATCGTGGTCAACATGTATTGGAGAAATACCTTTATTTCAACATGAGTTTTTCTCTCCATTTTCAATTGTTTTACGACAGGTTAGAATTGAATGAAAGATCAAAAGGATAAACAATGCAGATTAATTTTTACAGTCACCTTTGCTCAGATTAAAAAAGGGTGCCAATATTAGTAGAGGGCACTTGAATACGACTATAGAAACAATTGAGCAACCATCTTTAGAATGCTGTCTTTGATCTTTGTTTTTGCAGTAGCTCTGTGTAGTTAATTATATGGCATTGCTGTCAAAGAGCAATTAGCTGGTGAAGTGGATTTACTTGTGTAGAGTTAACAAAAGTTCTCATGAGCACTGGAATGTTTGAAGCAGGTCTCATAACAAATGCCAGTAAACCTGGAAGATTGTAAAGGGAGCCATTCATAAATTGCTCAACTCTAACCTTTAAGCTGTGGAAATACTAACCTGGAAGACATTACTTATGGTCACACCAAACCACCATGACTTTTTATTTTTTTATTCTTTGTTCTTTAAATTCTGGCCTTTTAAATTCAGGTGGACTCTGATTGGCTGTCAACATTTTAATATTTTATTAACTGGATTAAAAAAAAAGTCTGCTCTCTGCATTATAATTATGATGAGGACATCTTGAAGGCCCATTTACACCAAACACAATAACTATAAGGATAACTATATATTCATGTCCAAGGCTAAAAAATGAAAAGTCTGTAATTAATTACTCACTCTCATGTCTAGTCAAGGTATTTTTTATTAAATCTGAGGGTCCTTTCAGACCATCCATAGACAGCAACGCAACTAAAACCTGAGGTCTAGAAAAAATAGTTCAAATAGTCCATGTGACTTGGGGTTCAACCATAATGTTATGAAGCTACAAGAACACGTTTTTTTTGCACAAAGAACACAAAAATAATGACTTGCATGCGTCCTTATGCTCTCTTGAAAGCGCAGCTGATAATGGCACGGAGAAGGAATTGTTGAATAAAGTCTTTATTTTCGTTGTCTTTAAGTTTAGAAGTGATTTAAAGGATATTGTTGCTATGTGTCCCAATCTTAATAGCTGTAGACATATTTATTATAATTAGGAAATAATTAAAACTTAGCTATCTTTCTCATTATAGTTCTAGTCCATAATTGATCTCCTATATTATTCTTTTTGCGTACTGAATTATGATTGGTCTTGAAATGTTTAAATTTATTTATCAATTTTATAATAATAATAATGATATATTTTTCTTACTGCGTGGCAACATTTGAAAGTTCAGTAATTGTAAATAAATTTTTAATGGTCACATTTTCCTTATCCTTACTTTAAGTTCTCGTTTTTGACTGTTCTGCTGTTTCTTTGCACGTTGTTCAGATAGTTACATCTCCCTCCATCTCCTGCTACCCCCTCTCTCTCTCTCTGCCCTTGAGTTTTTCTATTACCTTGTGGAAAGCACCTCGCCTGGCATGACAAGCGCAGCGGATTGACACTAAATCAGAAATCAACGCTAGAGCTCAGCATGAAGGTCACACTAGCTCACACACTCGTCTCTATCTGAGAACACACATCTGTGTGTGTGTGTGTGTGTCACAGGGGCCCTGTGGGATTTTGAGAGGGGGCACATCTCTGTAAGGTGAGGTGATGGTAATCCTCAAATAATTACTCAGCATTCACACACAGAGTCCATCACTCCCACTTTTTTCAAGACCTGGGAGAGAATATAGCCAGAGAAAAGGCTTAAAAGCATTACTTTAATCTGTTTACTTGATTATTCAGGAGATGCCATGACATACGGTTGCCTTTATACTACACCGTTGCCTTTATGCGTGTGAAATAATACATTTGGGAGGAGATCACAGACATTAGTGATTGAATATACCGAAGTGAATCCCCTAAAGCTGTGGATAACCTCGTTAATTTTTCAGTATTACACTCATGTTCGACCTCAACAGGGTTTTCGAGTTGGTGTATACTGACATCTAGTGGAGGCATGATGACTGGCAATACAATAAAAACTATTTATTTACAGAAAAATATATGTGGTATTAAATAAATGTGACATAAATATAAAATATGAATAAAAATAATAGATATAAAAATAGAAATACAGATAATATCATAGAGCATGTGCAACAATAACAATATCAACAGTATAATTAAAAATGCAATAATATAAAACAAGGTTTGGTTACAGAAAACAACAACACCACATATTAAGTTTTGTTTTATATGCCGCTCATTTTGTTATATCTAGAAATCAACCAGCACTTCGAAAAACACTGCTTCATGTCTGTCCCTCAGAAGCTTCCGTAGCTAGTCACATGAGTTCGCGGATTGTTTGTAGAGAGTAGCTGGTATAAGGCTTTCACAGATCGTAGACGAATTTGGTCGAAAATACCCCCAGAATGATTTTATATGAACATTTCCGATCATCGGTGGTCATGTGACTCTCAATCGATATTTGGTCTAGCGGAAGTGTTTCTGGATCTAAGAAGCGGTGCGGAACTGATACATTGTATCTGACGCGTCCTGTCAGTCAAATCTTGCTGCAATGTTTCGGTGCGTCACAGATGTAAATGTGTTCCCGTCGAGGTTCAGATGACTGATTCTGTGTTTTAATAAAGACTCCGGGCATCAGGAAGATCAACAGAACGCACCGCGCGTCTCTGCCAGCCGTTTCGCAACATGCAGATACACTGATTTGTCTCGTGATTTACTCAAAAACCATTCGGTTGCATGTTTAGTTAGGTGTTTTTATATATATAAAACAAGACCAACATGCTGCGGTGGATTCTGGGAGGCCGAGAGGCACAGGGGACAGTGGAGGTGAGTAAAAGCAACATAAACAAGCAACAGTGCATGTGGGGTGGGATATATATATATATATTATTAAAAATGCAATAATATAAAACAAGGTTTGGTTACAGAAAACAACAACACCACATATTAAGTTATATATATATATATATATATATATTGTTGTGAAATGATTAAATGCGTCCAAAATAAAAGTTTTTGTTTACATAATGTATGTGTTTACTGTGCATATTTATTATGTACACTATAAATAAACACATTCATGTAGATATTTAAGAAAAAGATGTTACGTTTAAATATTAAATATATTTATAAATAAATAAATGTCAATATTTTTAAAATGTATACCGTATGTTTATGTCTTGATATGTACATAGTAAATACACAGTACACACATATATATTTATATATATATATATATAATATGTGTGTGTAAGTGTGTCATACTAAAAATCAAATATATTTGTCAAAATAATAAAATATGTATACACTAAATTATCTGGTTTGTTGTATGTTTCATATGTGTATTATATATGTATGTACATATTGTGTGTGTGTGTGTGTGTGTGTGTGTATATATATATATATATAATGTGTGTTTTATTTACTAATACAATAATGTTTATTTTAGGGAAACATCAAAGATAATTTTTTATATGAATGAAACCATAATGAAAATGGTTTTCTTTTTATGATCTTAGTTTGTTTTAGGGTTAGAAACAGGACGAAACCTGCAGTAATAAAGTAATTAGATGTTTAGAAAAATGCCTGTAATAACAGTTAAAGCTGTTATCAGCTGTGCATTTGAAAAGTTAGTTTTGTGGCATTTGTTACTGGCATTATTTACCAATAAACAGCAGCTGAGAAGATGGTTTGAGTGTCTTCTAGTTGCAGCACTTGTATCAGAGAGACAGGCCGACGCAGTCCAGCAAACAGCAGTCATTTCAGCACATTCTGAGCTAGACTGAAGCAATGATTCGTTTGTCTATTATATTCTCTCCGTGGGCAGAAGAGCGCGGCGCTGTTCATTGGGGAGGAACAGCCCAAAAACTGTTTCACGGAGATGCAGGTGCTGAAAGGACACTTTGACATTGTTCGATTTCTGGTGCAGATTGATGACTTAAGGTAAGCAATCCTCTTCTTCTGCCTCTGACCAGTGATTGACAGCTAAGACCGAGCCAGATCCTCTCCAAAAGCAAACTTACAGAGCGTGACAAGAGCTTAATCATCACAGCTTGAGGGAGTTTGGTGCGTGTGTGCACTTCGACATCCACCTGATAGTGTCCATCAGCTCTGGGCCTGTCCGTATTAACCACGTCTGCATGAAAACATCTGCGCTGGAGGCCTTTAAAAAGCTCATGTATATACAAACACACAGCGCAGGGCTTGTTTTTATTGAAGTGATGGAGAAGAGCATTTGGAGGTGTGTGTGTGTGTGTGTGTGTGTGTGTTATGGCTGGCTGCTCTTGATGATCTGGGAGAGTTTGAGGTGAGGTCAGTGTGCAGAACATCACTGATTGCTTTTAGAGTCCCGAGTCCTGTTTCTCGTCTCCGATCCCTTCCATACTTCCTGTATCTCATCCCTTTATCATAGTTTCATTCTCCTGTTCTTCCTGAGGACCGTTCGTTTCTGAGCTCAGGGGTCAAGGGTCGCTTCAGAATCATGCTATTGATAAATCCAATCAGAGGAGAAGAGCTGTGATTGTGCAGCCAGTGTTATATTTTGCACTTCGTTAAAGTAAATGGAAGTAAAGCACGAGTGTTTTGTGATTGGGCAGGTTTGCCTCTGCAGGTGATGATGCACAGGTGCTCGTCTGGAATGTTGAGGTGAGTGGAACAGAACTTAAGGAATATGCTAATTACATGTTAATGATATGCAAAATATAGGTTAATTTATAGGAAATATAGGTTCTGTTGGAATAAATAATATAAAAAAGGTTGTTTAACAGTATTTGTTAATCATAAATTACAATGAATTATAATGATTGTTATTATTAAGGACTTTTTGTTACATTATCATTTAACTGTTCTTAAAAAATATTTTCTATAAATATGTAAAATATAATATAAGGAAACAAGTTCTAATTTATTAACTTGTAATAACTTCTAATATACTGTATCTTTATATCTATCTATGAAATATATTTTAATAATATAGAATATTTTATTTTTATATATCTTTACTATACATATATATGGTTATACACAATACTTTCAGAAATGTATTTACAAAGTATATTATAAATATGGAAAATGTATACTGTATAATATATGTGGTCATCAAATTTCATTGTGTATAATTTAATTTGTTTACACAACTTTTCTTTGTATTCATTCTTTATATGTATATATACTTTTATCATTTTGATTACACAATATAATAGAATATATATTTATAAATATATAATTTATGAGGTCATCTAACTTTATCATATATTTTTTATTTATTTACACTAATATTTGTATTTATTCATGCTGAACCTTTAAAAATAAATAATAATTTATAATAATATTTATTTTTTGTTGTATAATATGTTTTTAATAAGTAGTTTTTGCTTAATATAACATACACATATGTACATATGGTAACACATTATTGTGTTTGGAGGAGGAGGCAATGTCGCATATAATAATTTTATAATGTTATATACTGTATGCTTGATTTAAAATATTTAATATCAGATTCTATTCTATTCTTAATTAAATGGTTAATAACTACTTTATTGTTTATTATAAAATATAAAAATGTTAAATTAATTGTCCACTGCCATAAAACTACATTACATTTATTGTGTGTGTGTGTTTCAGACGGGAGAGTGTTTGTTTGAGCTGCGCGGTCACACACAGCAGATCACTGCAATGACATCATACTCCTTCTTCAGAGGAAGAAACGCACACGCCGCTCTCATCACCGCATCATCAGACCGCACGCTTAGTGTATCCTTTACAATAACTTCTGCTGAGGTGTGTGTGTGTTTAGTGTCAGTGCTTGTCCTTAACTCAGCAGCAGTTATGGGATCCAGATTCAGGAAATCGAGTGCAGAATATATCTGATCTCCAGTCCTCAGTGAAGGTACGCTATCAGCTTGTTTCCGTTCAGGTGTTTGGGATTGTGTCTGTTCCTCTTTCAGTGTGTGTAGGTGGCTTTTGTGTGTGTTTTTCAGTGTTTGCTGGTGTTGGATCGTTTGGACGTCTGGCTCTCGGGTGGAAATGAACTGTGTGTTTGGAACAGAGACTTTGAGCTGAAGTGTAAAATGGTTCATCACAGTGATGCAGGTACACAATCCAAATCACACACACACTTGCGTTTGTGGTTTATGGGGACTTTCCATAGGATTCATGGTTTTTGTTAGGGTTTTTTGCCCTCGAGTCCGAGTCATTTCATTTGAGTATCTGCCGATACCGAGTCCCGATCCGATACTTCTATAATACATAAAGAAAGCATAAAGAAAAATTAAGAAACAGATACAGGATGTTCATTATTTTTCAGTATTTAATTCAACTTATTTTAACAAACAGAGCACTTCTATGAGGTAGCTTGAACAAATCAAGTATAAATAACATCATTTTTCTTCACTTTTGGACTTTTGCAACAGTAAATATAAAAAAAAGTATCTTGGCAGTAATGTCCTGCGCTGTCACGGGGCATTTTTTCTCTCCTCTTCAAACTCTCAGGCTTGTTTTCCACCTCTTGCAATCCCAAGTTTACCTATCTCACAGTTTGCTATGGCAATGTTGTTAGGGCTGCACGATAATCATCTCGTGATATGTTTTGCGCATCTTGCCAGTAAACCCGGTTCTGTAATCAGCGGTAAATTCACTACGCAGAGCAGTTGTTCACTGACGAGCTGCGCAAAATCACGCTGATAATGAACCCGAATTTGCACAGCTCATCAGTGAACAACGGCTCTGCATTGTGAATGGGGCTCAATGTGAGATTGTGCTGCCCTATATGTTGTTATGTTGTTTATAATACCTCCAGACCGCAGACATATGCTTCAAGCTGCTTCCGTGTTCTACTTTAAACCAATAGCGTCTCTGCAACAAAGTGAT
>JAUMHI010000067.1:2988084-3006032 GCA_032359435.1 Enteromius unitaeniatus
TCTTCTCTTCTCTTCTCTTCTCTTCTCTTCTCTTCTCTTCTCTTCTCTTCTCTTCTCTTCTCTTCTCTTCTCTTCAGGTCATCTCAGTGTCATCAGGTTTAGAGTGGCCTGTGTGTTTATGTGTGTGTACCTCAGGCTATATGTCTCCTCTGAAACCTTTGGACACATCACACACATTTCTTTCTCTCTCTCTCTTGCACACACACACACACACACATGGGTTTTAGATCTGAATCTAGTTACATCTGTTTTATAGAAAGCAGCTTCAGTGCTTCAGCGTCATATTACGTTATCATTATGCTAATATTAGTGTTACATTAGTATCTCTGGAGTAATTCAGTGCTGGAGGCTTTCAGATGTTTATAATACACAACGTCTCAAATAGACAGCCTCTCAATAAAGGCGAGTGCTTCTGTGTGTTCCATCATCGTCCCTGAAACAGTGAACCATTAAAATGTGTAATTCCATGTCTGCCAGTTATGAAACGCCATCTACCCCTCATTTACCAAAGGACACTGCTTTATTTACTTCTGCATGCAGATACTGGCCTCTGTTTATACAGCCTTTATTCCCTCTCTTTCGGTCACATCTCTCTGTTTCTGGTTGAAGTGTTTGTAAGAGCCTCTTTTATAAACTCTCTCTTTCCGTTCTCACACATGCACAGAGAAACACATACACATGTCATTCTGACTGTGTGTAGGCCTCTCATAGAGAAATCACTCATGTTCGTCATTATTGCATGAAGAGTCGGTGTGTGACCTCGTCCAGCAGTCCCTCATCAAACGCTCCACTTTATGTGTCAGGATGAGCATTTCAAAGAGAATTGAACACAAAACCTGTCACATGGAGCATCTGTGCCTTTTTACAGCTCCCGCATGTATTGTGATGAAACGCTTTTTGGGTTTAATGTCACATTGTACACTTAAAGGTTGAAATCTAAGTCAATATTTGCTGAATATCATCATCACATTATAATGAACAGAGGTTTTATTAAATTTATTTACTACACTATGAATTAAGGTTATTTTTCTACCTGGTCTCCTGGCATAAACTTTCCTGTGTGCACTTTTTAGGGAGACACAAAATATGTACCAATCAGTACATATTACTGCAGTTTTTTTTTTAAAGAATGAACACAAGTAAAACTCAGACACCTTTTAGATTAGATTCAACTTTATTGTCATAGTGCAGAGAATAAGTAGCCAATGAAATGCAGTTAGCATCTAACCGGAAAGTAAAATACACAATATATAAATAAATATATCTATTTGTTATAAATATGTGTATATACATCACACTTTATGGCAACTAGTGCAAATATGAGGTAGTATAGCAGACCTGCTTAATTAAAGACTGTGAATACAATGTAAGTTGCAAAGGAAGTATAAACAGAAGGTGTATTATATAGTCAGGTGTGTAAAGTTAAACATATAAGGCTCATGACCAAAGTGCAAATGTGCAAAGGTCATCAGGAGGTAGAAAGGTGCAAGGTGGTGTACAAAGTTTTTATTAATTAAGCATAATTTTCGCACAGTTACTTTAAGAATATCATGTTATGACTTCATAACTTCATAAACTGATGGTTTTGAACATTACCATTAAACATATTCAGCTTCATATCTATAGGTTACCCTTTCAGTCGAATCACCTCGCCAGAGAGACCTATATGCTTTGAGCTTTTACTAAAGGCCAATGAATATTGGCGTGCACTGATTGCGCTCAGGTGCACCTCATCATTGCGTGAGAATAAGAGGGCATGCGCACAGAGCCGTTGCTGTTTTGGAGCTGGAGATCCCCGGGCTTTCGTTTGTGAAGAAGGTAAAGGAGATCATTGAAGAAGTTCCAGCAAAACCTGCTCTCTTACCTGACAGCGTTTCTGGGCGGCTGTCAGCGGATCCTGCAAGCTGGTGGCCTTTTTCAAGGCCGGCTGTGCCAGTCTTCGATTTATCCAGTGAGCATAGACCCCTGAGTGCACGGAGCTGCCGTGTTTGGGTCTTCCCTGGGCGACCAGGAAAAAGAGCAATTTTCCTACAGTTGGTGACGCATTCTGTAACAGGATGTCGATCCGACTGTGCGTTTCTGGGTGTGGAAGTTTCCTCACCTCGTCAGACGGTCACGAGCACTGTCTGTCATGTCTGGGCTGAGAACATGCTCAGGCGGCTTTCGTGGAAGGTCACTGCGCTCATTGCGAGCGTATGACCTTGGCTGTGTTGAGGTCCCGCCTCTCACTCGTGAGCAGGCTCCCCTCGCGCTCTTCCCGTGGTAAGTAGTTGGACCATAGCAAGTTCATGGCTGCCACGGCGAGACGCCTGGGGGACCTCCAGGTGACGGTTCGCGCGGATCTGATCAGGGGGTGATAAGGGAACTCCGCGCTGTGACGGACCCTTGGTCAGGTGATGTCCACTGCGTTGGTCCAGGAACCACAGCAATACATATCTATATCAAATAAAAATGTGCCAGGATTCACGTATTGAACCTGTGTTTTAGTGTGCAAAAAGTAAACAGAGGTAAAAAATTTTATGAGAATAGGTTGTTATCTTTATATACCAAAAAGAGGTTATGTAAAATGGAAAAAGATCCCTTTAGATTATTGAAATGTTCACACTAAGAAAAATGGAATTGTTCACTGAAAGGTTCCAAAAGTGGATAAATCTATGACATAGAGTACTGTTTGATAGATTTGAAAGTGCAGATGGTAAACATTTTTGTATACTTTACATTGATCATAACAGAATGGAATTGAATAATAACCTGTCTCTTAAGATCTGGAATTGCTGCATGCAAAATGAGCTCAACACTAATTTTTGTACCATTACTAGATTTGCATATTTTCTTTGGACTCTTAAACAACAAAGGCAGTGCATGTAAATAAATGAGAATGAATGATTTCACCTTCAAACCTGGTTCACTGCAGGCGTTAGTAGTAACAGAAAGTTTATTGAGCTTATGTTTATGGAGATTTTACCATTTGCTGAACATATGCTACTTTTCAAAGATTTGGGGTCAGTAATATTTTTCTGCAAGAATTTAATCATCAGTATATATGCATTATATAGATCAAAAGTTACAGTAAAGACCTTTATCATGTTATAAAAGATTTCTGTTTTAAATAAATCCAAAAAATACTAAGCAGCACAAGTGTGATAATAATAAGAAATGTTCTTGAGTGGAAAATTGGCAAAGACACAGGATCATGTGACACTGAAGACTGCAGTAATGATGCTGAAAATGTAGCTTCACCAATACAGAAATAAATTATATTTAAAAAATGCATGAGAAATAGAAAACAGTTATTTTATTGTAAATATATTCCACAATATTAGTGTTTTTACTGTATATTTGATCAAATAAATGGAACCTCAATCGGCATATCAGCAAAAACATCTAAAAATCATACCTGGACACTTATGTTACAGATAACTTCAATATTTTACAATTTTACAGCATTTTTAATATTTAATTTGAGTCTGATTAAGTTTGCTATTATTTAAAGTGTGTATCTGGTGCGTGTTTGGGTTAGCATTTTCTTTTGTGTGGTTAGTTCATGTATAGCATACTTTTGAACACAGTTTTTTTGGGATTTTGATTTGGTTGGGTTTTCTGAAAAACTTTTACAAATAAAATAAAATTAACGTAACTTAGTTTTTGTTAACGTAACATTTGAACTAGTGCATTTAAGCGTAAATATTGCTTTAAAAAAGCAAATAACCTTTCTACCCTATTTAACATCTCCACTTGTTTTTATAAATGTCTATCGGTATTATAACTGATCTCTTCCAAGTTCTCATCTGCTGTGTCATAATGAACACATGGTTATATTTTTCTGACATCATCATACCATTCAAGAACATCTCATAAACACATCCATCATATTTATCCTAACAAAGACGAGACTGGAGCCAAACGCTCCATGCTGTACACATGTGTGTATGTGTTTGCTTTCCTCACAGCTGAACGACTGCCTGTTTGATGGATTTGTTCTATTTTCTGTTTATCTAAGCAAACTGATGCTGCATAATCCAGCATTAACTTTGCAAGAGGTGTTCTGTTATTTCGAATCCTTACCAAACTTTCCATGTTATGCTGTTGATTACAGCCAGATAACTTGGAGAAGTTTGTAGAACAGTTTGTAGAAATGAATAAAAATCGTGTTTGCAGTGATGCATTTACAATCTAAAGGGCAAGTAAATACATTAAAATAAAAGAGTATTACCATGCAAATTCTAAAAAAAAAAAATTTAAACTTAGTAACTTTACTGCGAGGAAGGACATTAGAACATATGGACATATATTGCAAATTGTTCACAAAATACTATGTATATTAATCCACTTATAACAAAGTTCCAACTGTAAAAGGAAAGTTTAGACAATTTAACATATATTCTAGTAGCAGAATTAACATGCATACCTCATTTCCACTGCATGTGCATTGCTATAAACACAATTCTTGTTTGTTTTTGTTAGCTCAGTCAAAATTTCCATTTTCTGTGGTCATCGATATGCCGTCGATTACTTGCATTAAATCCCAAACATTCCTTTAATCTCTATGAAATGCTAATAAGTCATTCTGAAGCACAAAGAAGCCACAGAGACACACTCAAATGACTCTCCAGTCGCTAGCGATTTCAACAATCTGCGCTCACTGAGGGCCAACGGAAATACATTCCTATTTAGACAAGTTCATACGTCTTTTTCCTTAAAGCATGTTCAATCAGTGCATAAGTGTGTGTGTGAGTGATATGCTTGGAGAAATGGAAGATTAACGCTGTAACAGTGGCCTCCTATCTGCCAAAGTGCGTCATTCTTTCTTCTCTCCCGCTGTACTCTCCACTGCATGGATGCAAGAATGAAATAAACGAAGCGGGGGGGAAGCCGCACAGTTAGCCGGGATCAGTCAGAAATTTGGGTCGGATTCCAATAAACACACATCACATGGCGAATAGTAGGTTGTAAAATAACGAGCAAGCACACGGCAAAGTGTATTAGGTTTCACAGAGATCTGTAGGTTTGAGCTCAAATGAAGAAGCAGTCACAAGCACAGGTGCAAATGAAAGAGATTACAGTAATTTAACTGGTTTAGCATTTTTGAAATAGATTTGGCATAAAAACATCTTGAGCACTGGAAATGTCAAAAAAAAACCTGTTACCATTGGGACTAAGACGTGTGGATGCATTCACAGGGCTGTAAAAGCTGTTAAAGACATGGTCAAACAGGCAGGGTCGAGACAACAGCAAACAGGACACAAGAATTGTCCAGAGTGGTCACAAGGATCAACAAACAAAGTCTAAATGGGGCAAAACCAGAACAATAATCCAAGGCAAGGCGGAGGTTGGTGCACAAATGATCAGGCAAATTATAAACACAGAGGGAAAAAGCTTTGTATGAGGGAAGACACTCAATATGCAGTGATTAGACTAACAAACATGAACACTTTTTAAGGGTGAGACAAGAGGGTTGACGAGGAGGAGGACCTGATCAATTGCTATGGGAATTAACAAGGGCAGAGACTAAACAGGGGAAACACTGAAACAGTGGGAAACACACTTCATAACAAGAGTCCTTAGAGTACAATGCAGGAACACAGACAGAGGTGGCACACATAACAGTCCAGGGTGGAGTGCCCTCTGGTGGAGCTCGAGGGCACTCTGGCTTGTGATCATGACAGAGCCCCCCCAGAGATAGTGGCACACGGGACCACAGCAGTGTGGGCAAAGCAAACAAAGCGAAGGTCCTCCAGGGCAAAGCCGACAGAGTGGATGAACTCCAGGACAAGGCAGACAGAACAAAGACCCTCACAGATGGCAGTGACACCCTCCAGGGTGGCGCCGACAGAACAGGAGCCTTCCAGGGTGGTGCAGGCAGCAGAGATGCCCTCCAGAGCGGAGTAGACGGCATAGATGGGACAGAAACTCAGGGTGGAGCAAAAGGAGCAAACCTCTGGCCATGACAGGGCAGAACGAGGGTTCAACGGCACCCATTGCCATGACAGGGCAGGACAAGGACTCAGAAATAGCATTCATACCCTAACAGGGCAATGTGGGGGTTCTATGGCAGCCCTTCTGGCTGTGACAGGACAGGACGAGGACAAGGTAACGGCTTCCATTGCCGTGACAAGGCAAGGCGAGGGTTCTATGGCCTTATGGCCAAGGCAGGGCCAGACAAGAGTTAATTGGCCTCCGTGGCCAGGACTAGGCATGATGATAGCTCATGGGCAGCTTCCATAGCCGTAGCTGGGCAGGACAAGGATTCAGTGGATTCACTTAAGGTTCCTAAGAGCACAGTGACTTCCATGTTTGGGACAACCGGAACTCTTCCTAGAGCTGGCCGTCTGGCCAAACTGAGCTATCAGGAGAGAAGAGCCTTGGTGAGAAAGGTAAAGAAGAACCCAAAGATCACTGTGGCTGAGCTCCAGAGATGGGAGAAAGTTGTCGAAAGTCAACCATCACTGCAGCCCTCCACCAGTCAGGGCTTTATGGCAGAGTGGCCCGACGGAAGGCTGGTTGCAATCGAGGGAAAGATGAATGCAGCCAAGTACAGGGATATCCTGGACCAAAACCTTCTCCAGAGTTCTCAGGACCTCAGACTGGGCCAAAGACAATTACCCTAAGCACACAGCTAAAAAAACGAAGGAGTGGCTTCACAACAACTCTGTGACTGTTCTTGGATGGCCCAGAGCCCGGACTTAAACCCAATATTGAGCATCTCTGGAGAAACCTGAAAATGGCTGTCCACCAACGTTTACCATCCAACCTGACCAGGTGTGAAAAACTTGTTGCATCTTTCCCAAAGAGTCTCATGGCTGTATTAGATCAAAAGGGTGCTTCTACCAAATACTGAGCAAAGGGTCTGAATACTTAGGACCATGTGATATTTCAGTTTTTTCTTTTTTAATGAATCTGCAAAAATGTCATAAATTCTGTGTTTGTCTATCAATAAAGGGTGCTGTGTGTACATTGATGAGAAAAAAAATTTAGCAAATGGCTGCAATATAACAAAGAGTGAAAAGTTTAAGGGGGTCTGAATAATTCCCGTGCCCACTGTATATTCCAATTTTCTATCAAATGTTTTGAGAACTTTTTTGTCAGCAGAATTCAAGAGATATCAATATTTGTTTGCACTAAATGTTAAATGAAATTTATATTCTCCCAGACATTTATGTTGTGGGATCAGTGTTTTTACTTTTTACTTTGCACAGCCAGCCTGACACAGCCACACAGGCTCAACCAATGGCATGATTTTGGGGTGGGACTATCTGTTTGACTGACCAATGGCAGATGGGAGGAGTAATCAAGAAACCTGTTTGGGGTCCATAAGAAGTAAATATGCTTATTTTTTTAATTTTCTGTGTAACAACCTTTGTCAAAGAGAGATTCTGATACAAGCAGGGATATTTCTACACACACACAAAAAAAATCTTATTTTTAACAAGTTCATTGTGTGATACATTTTTTTTAATGCAAAATTCTCATGTTGTATCTTGTATTTTGTTGAATCGTATTTTTAAATCATCCACCACTTACAAAAATACATTCCACATACAGACGCAAATGTATAAACAGCATGTGTAGTATGCCTGAATATATCCATTCATATTCTGCCAGAAGTCGGAAAACTGTACTAGCTCTATAGTTCACAAGAGGCAAATGTCCCCTGATTCCAGAGAACGAGTGTGAGAAAGACAGCTGACCTTTCAGTTCACCCGGGGCAGGTAAGACTCTGATAGAAGCAGACACCAGTGCAAGAGCTGGGTTTCAAATGCCAGAACGGGGTGTTTGATGGGAAGGAACGTCTGCAGCTCCCTGAAGATGATAGTACACACTGGGTAAGGAGAAACACAAACAGCATGACGTTGGTTTCATTGCCATGAGTTAGAAAGCAGCCTTTAAGCACACATACACAGCTAGTATCGTGCATTTTTAAAATAACTAAATGACTGTTGTTTTCAAGGGTCAGAAGCACACTGCAACTCTTAGAACTCAAAACTTTCTCTCCCCTCCAACAAGAGCATTTACCGAACTACGGGAAAAATGACTCATCTAAACTTTTTCACAATTTCCTGATGTCACACAGATAAATGCATGTTGCTATACGAGCACTGAGATCAGAGCTGTTACTCATTTCAAGCAAAAAGGGGGCGTTTCTTAAACAGACCACTCAGATAGAGGGTGAAAAACGGTCACGAAACACAAAAAAGAAATGCAGGATATTACTGCATGCTTGTATCGTGGGTTTGTCTTAAAATTGCTTTCTGTTGTTCCTAAATCGAGCTTATTAGGATTACTACACCATAAAACACTTCTTAGAGATACCTTTTGGCTTTTGAGATGTTATTAAATTCCCTCATGAGGCTGTTTTCAAGAAACCCTCACATTCTGCTCATACTGATTGTTTTGACCTGAGATGACTTTCAGCGCCTCTAATTCTCAAAGACCTTTAAGCTGAGAGCAAATAGGCTTAAGAGCAGTGAATATCTGTTTTAGTGAGGTGAAACGCTGTTAGTCGCCTCACCTGACACAGTTGGTTCACTGTAGGTGTGAGAAAATAACAGCAGCCTGAAACAATTAGCGGACAGCAATATTAATATGCAAGTGAAAAGTTCAGCTGCCTCATAATATTATAATGAATAAATGTTATAAAAGGTTAGTTTAATCAAAAGTAAAAAATTCTGACATTATTTAGTCACCTTCATGTTGTTCCACACTGGTATGACTTCCTTTTTTTTTTCTGTATAGCAAAAAAAAGCAACATTTTAATTTGCATATAAAGGAAGCAATTCATTTGAAATGACATGTTGGTGAGTAAAGGACAGAATTTTCCTTTTTTAAGTTCAACTATTCCTTTGAAACGCCTAATCATACCTCACTGACTCACTGTACGTGACATTCATTACTCCAATCAGACCTTCCTCCCACTGAAGTGAATCTCCTCTATATTTTTCTGAGCTAAGAAAAGGAGTACACATCTTCACTAAACAGAAGAACAGGTAGTCCTCGATGCCTTGATGTAAACAGAGTTTTTTAAAGGTGTGTTTTAAGCGCAGAGGTTTTTTTTTTTATTAAATCATTTTGGAATATATGTAGAGAGAAAGAGAGAGAGGAAGACAAACTACTTACAATTTGTATTCTATTTCTGGTTATAAATTACATGATGAAAATTGTAGTCAGTAATGTATTCAAGATTACTAATGCATTCTGAGTACTTCAGAGGATCAATAAATTTATGAATAATTTACTGCTATTGTGTGACTAATTTGCAATCATGTAATCCATAAAAATGTGATTAGCAGCATTTTAACACATGTAAAACTCAAATCGGTTTTATTTAGTTAATTTAGTCAAATAATCCAGGTTTCATGTCTTTAGCTATACAGCTAAAAATAACTCTTTTAAACAATATTATGAATTTAGTATTTGTTAATTTAGTGTGTGTTAAAAATAATTACTAGAAAATATTCAGCTCACTGCATATTCATAAAAAATTACACACTATGTAGAATAATTTCTAATTTTAGCCTGCTACACTTGCTCTTTTACTACTCTTTTACATGGATTTGATCATTTTATTACTACAATTAAATATTTAGCTTGGAAGTCTATTTTTATCATGCTACTCAATTAGAAAAAGTAGAATAAACACTAGGTATCTGTCAAGTCCCCTCTCTCCCTCTCTGTCTCTCTCTCTCTCTCTCTCTCGGACTCACACCAATTGATCCATACAGGCAGCCCCCCCTTCTCTATTTATGTGAGGGGGTATAAAAGGAGCAGCCTGGTCTGGAGCTCGCGGAATTCTTCTCTTATTGCGCAAATCTTCCCGGACAGACACACGGAGATGTCAGGCACTTCGCGCGCACAGCTGTGTTTCCTCCTGTTGAGCGTCACGGCTCTCCGGGGACACGCGCGCTTTCTGGACATACAGGTGAGATATTCACACCTGCTCGCTCACACACACACACACACACACACACACACGATCGTTAGAGTAGCTTCATCGCTTTATGTTAAACTTCTGCTGATGTAACTATCGCGAGCTCTGTGAGTATTTATTGTTGTTTTGACTTAAACAGTCGTAGTGCAATAAAGATACGTGCATACGTGCAACTTTTAGAGCGTATCGTCTGTGAGCATATGCACTGCAAAATGTAAATAATTTTAACGCAAATACATAAAAAAATAGTTATTAAGGATCGAGCAGAAATACATCAACTGCAAGTGCGTTTTTGTCCTGCACATGCTTTTGTGATGTTTCTGTATGCAGTGTCGCATAGTGTTTGATTTCTATACAGTGTGCAATGTTTTATAAAACTTTAAGATCATATAAGCTATTTTGAATCCAAGGAGTCTTTATTTCCTTGCGCACTACTCGTTGGGATGCAATAATAATTCGTTTGTATTGTTTGTTTTGACGCCTTTTTCTAATTCGAGTCATTCCAATGTCCTGTTTTTTTTTTTGTTGTTGTTTTATCAGGATAACGAGATCAGCCCGGAAGGATTATTATCTCTGCTCAGCTCTGAACTAAAGCGAGAGTTACCAGAGGAGTTTGTGTACCGCCGAGCGCTCAGTGAGTGACAACAGAAACCTCTGGGATTTCATTTGCCAAACGATACGCGTCATGGATAATACATGATTTATATAGTAATGCTGACTTCATATGTGTGTTAAGAAGTAGTTTTTAACTGTTTAATCGCTATAGTAGCACAATATGGCACTTTTTAATATTTAAAGAGTGGTTATTCATCATGCTCTGTATTTGTTTCACATCTTCTGTTGCTCTCAGGATGTCTGGACATGGTGGCCGTGGAGGGTCAGTTTACATTCACAGCAGAACGTCCACAGTTAAACTGCGCCGTGTTTTTCATCGGTGAGCCTAGTGACATCATTAGCATCGAGTATGATTCGGTCAACATCGACTGCAGAGGAGGGGATTTCATTAAGGTGAAATGTTCTTACAGTTTTGTTGCTTATAAAGTCATTTAATAGCATTGCAGCCAATTGTTTTGTTCTAAATATGGACAAAAACAGCTGGTGTGTTTGTGTAAGTCTCTACTTGTTCAAGCTGCGAATGTACACTAAGCCAGGTTAGGCAAGGGCGCCAAAAGATCATGTGTCATATAATTTAATGCTAGGCCATAATGCTCTAGGTCATCTAAAATATTCAATTAAAAATCCACTTTAGCAAAAGTCATTACAGACTAATTTTGTCATATAATCCTGAATACAGCTAAACTAGTGCAACTTCTCATGTGCAAGATTGATGTCAAATTAATATCCTTTAATAAACGGAAAAACCCAGTTGGGATATAGTTGAAGTTAATATATTGAATTAATGAGGAAATAAAATATTTTTTTTAGCACTAAAACAACTCTACTGACAGGGTGCACTGAAGGGAATTATGTAAACTGAGCTAAATTATACTTGAGGCACACACACACAAAAATATAATGGTGTAAGATGTGCTTTCAAAGAGTTTTCACTTAGAAATCGCTAAAAATGTAACATGAAATTTTAGAGCAGAAACACCCGAGTAGTAGAAACATCATGTATGTTTAATGCAGACGTTTTGTCTTTAAGGTATTTGATGGCTGGGTGATGAAGGGTGAGAAGTTTCCTAGCTCACAGGACCATCCTCTTCCTCAGTACGAGCGTTACACTGATTACTGCGAGACTGGAGTGACTCGACCAATCGTACGGTCGTCTCAGAATGTCGCCATGCTGTTCTTCAGACTCCACCAATCAGGGAGCAGCTTCACAGTAACGTTCCGCAAACTCATCAATCCTTTCCGTAAGTGCACAGAAATACAAAAAAGACACTGGAATTTATGCTTTCCTCATTTAAAATGTTGCCTTTCATCAGTACTGATGTACTTGAAAACTAATGTCACTAATGTCCAGAAGGTTCAGAGTATTTACACCGTCACCCGAATGACATATGGCCCATGCAGAAAGCATGCTTGAAGCTTAACATGCAAGATACTGATGGTTAACCATCTGTCTCTCTCTCTCTTTCTTTCTTTTCGTAGCTTGTAATGTTGTATCTCAGACCCCAGAGGGCAGTTTCACCATGATCATTCCACAGCAGCACAGGAACTGCAGTTTTTCCATCATCTATCCAGTAGAGATCCAGATTGGAGAACTCAGTCTTGGCCAACACAATGATCTCAAGGTGAGCATTTCCAGGAAAGAAATGTACCATTTAAATAAATCAGCCTTATTTAAAGTCTTATTTTTTAGTCAAGTAACAGGATTTACACAAACCAGCCCAAAAATAATAATAAAAAAATAAAGAAATGAACATTCTTGTTCACATTGTTTATAAGGGAAAATACAGCTTTGCTTTGGCCAAAATACTCACGTTTAAATATGATTTCTGGTCAAGAAATTTAGTATTTACTAAACAAAACCAAATTAAATTAACAAAATATTTTTTACAATTTTCATTATAAGTCTTTCTGTCGTTGACTTGAAGCTGGGTGTGCAGAACAACAAATAAAGATAGAATAGAGTAAAATCGAGTTGTTGTTTATTTAATAATGTTTATTTGAGACAAGCTAATCTCTATTAAATATAGAGTTGATATAAAGGCACTGATAAATTATAATGACTTTGAGACTTCTGTTTTTGTCATATAGCGGTCCATTCTTGGCTGTGCTGGTTCTGGAGACTTTGTGGAGCTTTTGGGTGGAAACGGCATGGACACGTCCAAGATGTTCCCTATGGCAGATCTCTGCTACTCCTTTAATGGACCAGGTGACCATTTCTACTTTATCTGTTGTTCATTATCATTGGATCCAGCAGCAATCATGCTCAGCAATTTAATCTCATAAACCTCTCCATATCTCTCTTCCCATCAGCTCAAATGAAGGTCGGCTGTGATAACACTGTGGTCAGAATGGTGTCGAGCGGGAAGTTTGTAAATCGAGTTAGTTTCCAATATCGGCTACTGGGCCACCAAGAGCTTCAGCAGATGAAGGGAAACAGCGTTGAAGATGTGTGTTTAAGAGCATAAGAACCTCCGTTCCCTGCTCTTGGTCAGGGGGATGCCAAACTTAGTTGAGTTTGAGCCTTTGTATATTTTCCTTATTAAATTTTGTTTTATTTTTTTGCCTCATCTTTTCATTCGACACTTCTGTACTTTTTAATATCATAAACTTGTAAGATCTGTGGCTGATGTTAAATAAAATATGTACTTGTGTTGGTGCACATCACTGTTTTATTCAGCATGTTTCATTTTGAAGCACCCAATAAAACTGGAATTCTAAAGAGCGGTACTTCCCAAGTATTACAATCCAGTATGTACGACAAATGTAATTGTCTTTATTTATTTATCTGTATTAAAGAACTTTTGTAATAAAATCAGTAAACATGAGCGAAGAGAACTCTGGTTACGGTAATTTTTAATTTTATTCTGGCATTTGTTCTGATATACTCATTTTGTAGAGTGAAGCAATTTTTCTGTCACAAATTACTTGGTGAACTTCCATCAAAGAAACAGTGCACCTAAAAATGAAAAAATGAAAAAAGTTTCTTTGTCAAAACAGATCTGGAGGAATTTAGCATTGTATCTCTTGCTCACAAGTGGATCCTCTGCAGTGAATGGGTGCCATCAGAATAAGAGTCAAAAGAGGCAAACAGCTGAGAAAAACATATCCATAATCCACACTACTACAGTACATCAGTTAACATCTTGTGAACAGAAAAGTTCAGTGATTGTAACAAATATCATTAAAATGTTTTTATCTTCAAAAAAAGAATTTTTGGATTAAATATTTCTTTCAAATAAAATTTACTGTGCAAACAACACGTTGCTTTATATATTTTGGAATCATAATGTTTATTGTTTAGTTGCCCCATTAAAACAATTAAAAGTGTGAAATGTATATCAGCATCTAATCTCCCAGTATGTATTTTTTTTTTTACACAATGTCAGTCGTCATGTGCTAAAAATGCAATGATTGCCTGAGAATATCAACCTGAATGAACGGCAAGTAAAATGTCAATTCAAGGCTACTTGTATCAGCAACTTTTCTGAGATTGACTGTATTATTGAGCCAATCTGAAAACTCTGCATGATAAAACAAGATACAAAGCTAGCACTTTAATGAGCTCTATAGGCAGTTGGACCTTTTCATGAAAACTGCTGACTTGAATCCAGAGACTATAGGTGGCTTCATATATACTTTTAAATCAACAGATCGATCGCCACACTCTTGTACTGCAGATGCTCGTCATCATCGCTGACAACCTGCTCACATCATGACTGCAGAGGAGTTGGGCTTTGCCTTATCCTGTCAAATCTGTCCTATGATGGAGGACGATGTTCAGACACCTCTTTCTTTTGCATGCACCAGGCATCACCAATGTCCCCTCGACATTTTGACCGTCCCTCAACATGACGTAGGAACTAAAAGAAGTGATTGTGCTTAAAGAAATAGTTCAACCAAAAACACTATTACCGTAAATTCTTTATACCTGTAACGTCTTGCCGTGCGGAGAAGTGTGACGCAGGAGAAGAAGTGCAAATCAAAGTCTTTTAATGACAAACGCTGAAGATAAAGTAGCACGCACAATATAACATTAAGATACAATAATCACGAACAAGGGAGAACTCAAAAGGACAAGCATAGAAACACTGGGACTAACGAATCAAACTTGACACAACTGGGGAAACACACGTGGGAATCAATGAACTAATAATCACAGGGAAACACAGGAAAAACCATATAAGGGCAAAACACATGGGGAATATCAAAGTAAACACATGGGGACAAGAAAACAAGACTCAAACTAGACAGACATGTGACAATACCACTACTGAACAATTTTATAGTAGTGTAAATATATGTGTGGTAATATATGAAGTTACATTAAACATTGACATTCTACACTGTAAAAAATGACCGTGATTAGCCTGTTTCAAGAGTTTGCACTTCCTCATAATCAAGAAGGATAAAGTTTAGCATATGTAGTGTACTGTCCGGGGGGGCAAGCCGAGAGGACGGTGGACACCGAACCCTAGCTAGGACTAGAGCTCGGCGTCCGGCTCGGTCCTTTCATGCCCCCGGAAAGGAAGGCGCGAGAGCAGCTAAATGGCGGAGAAGGGGTGGAGGAGGGATGTGTAAAAGGCGGGGTGTGGAAGGACAGAGAACGGGCTATTATAGCTTATAGTGTGTGTGGAACGGGGTGGACTGGGGAGCTGGATCGTCTGGTGACCTGCTGGTGGAAAAGCAAGCAAGACAATATAAACATGAGGGTATGGTGGGTGGGAATCAGAGCATTGCATATGGAGGGTGGCTGTTTCTGGGGAGGTGTTAGACAAAAGGGGGGTTGTTAAATAGCATGAAAATCATGACCTCTGTGCAGGGGCTTAGCAACCGGGGGGACGGGGGGGACATGTCCCCCTCACATTTAGAAACATGTGTTTCTGTCCCCCACACTTTTTTGGACCTATCGTCAATATTTCCGCCAGTATTCTCTGATTTGTTCATTAGATTTGAGTGAACTAACGTTAAGCCAATCACAGCACGAATCTCTTGGGCGTCTGCCATAACCTTCAAATCTTGTTGCTCTTGTGAATTTTCGTTCGTTCACCCACTTGGCTGTCTGGGGTAAAATGCCCCCTAGAAAAAAGCAGAGGACTATTACATCCTTTTTTCAAACACACAATGTGAGTATGTGTTACAGAATGTTGCGATGACACTGATCACACGTTACCATGTTATGATTTAATGTCGAAAGACAACAGAACCTGTTCTGTGTACCTATTCATGTTGCGCTGAATTCAGTGCGTGTTTAAAGCTTTGGTGCGGTAAAGTGCTCATTGTTCATTATATAGAATTTATAATACTATTATAAACACCCTTGGGTCACATCACTATACTGCCCCCCCCACCTTTAAATTGGCTGCTACGCCCCTGCCTCTGCGGAGGTATGGGGCAGAAGGGGCATGGGGAGGAGGGGTGGGGTAGCTATGGATGGGGGAGGGATGAAGGATAGCTTTGTAAAAAGTACCTGCAGCGGAGGCATGAAGGGGAAAGCTTTAAGATAGAGAACCTTTGCGAAGGTTGGAAGGAGAAAAGTCTCTGCGGAGACAGTATGGTTGATAAACTTCAGCGGAAGTAGGGAGGGACGAAGGATAGTTTTGTAAAAAGTACCTGCAGCGGAGGTGTGAAGGGGAAAGCTTTAAGATAGGGAATCTTTGCAAATGTTGGAAGAAGAAAAGTCTCTGCGGAAAACTGATCATTCTTCTCAGCTTTTGTGTTACTTTATATTTCAGAGTTTTTAAAGATATTTACATGTTTGAATGCATGTTACATGTTCAAAGCTGATTGATCTCCTTATCTCAACCCAACTGAGGAGCATTTTACTCTCTGAAGCAAAACTAAAGGGCAGAAAAAGCCACAAACAACAACAACAACTCTGAAAACAATAGCTTTTCATTATGTGTTTCTTGTGTCGCACTTTTATTAAGTAGGTCATCCAATAAAATAAATTAGGGCTTTACACCAATAATTTGAATTGGCTGCTGGGCAATCAAACCTGGATCTGTGTAAGCTATGAACTTAAGCAGCTTTTGAATTAATTTGCTTTTTAAAAGTTTTCTCTGTTTGTGTTTTTCAGTGGGACCTTATATGTGAGAATGAGTATAAAGGGCCACTGACCTCATCAATATATTTTTTTGGCGTGTTGGTGGGGACCTTTCTTTCAGGACAGATGTCAGACAGGTCAGTGCCTCCAAGGCCAAGTGCAACTTCTGGTTTTAATTAGTAGAAATTACTGATTAATGATTAAATATGATATATTTGATATATGCAGGTATGGCAGAAGGCCTGTACTTTTTGCCATGATGGCCTTGCAGACAGTAACTATCCTAATTCAGATGTTTTCTCCAAACTGGGAAATCTTCACTGCCATCTTCTTCTTTGTGGGATTTAGTGGTTTTTCTAATTATGTTGTAGCATACGTGTTAGGTAAAATGATTCATTTCCTTCCAGTCATTAACACGATTTCAAAAATCATCTGTGACATGAATAACACATTCCTTCTGATCAACAGGCTGTGAAATTCTCAGTCCAGCGAGTCGGGTGGTGTTTGGTTCTCTGGGTGTCTTCATGGGGTCTGGAATTGGTATGATGTTCCTTCCATTAGCAGCTTATTTTATCCGTAGCTGGAGATGGCTGGTGCTCACGAACGCTCTCACCGGACTCCTGTATGTGCCCTTGTGGTGGTGAGTTTGTAGAGAGACAAAGTTACAACCACAGAGAATTATAAAGTCACTTCTTTGAATAAAAAGATGAATAATGTAAAGTTCTGTTTATGTTAGGTGTCTTCAGTATACTGTGTACTTAACAAAATCATGCATGGAGAAAGCACTTTTCTTTAAATTTCACATTTACTGTAAGAGGTAATTGCAAACTTGCGTTTCCAGTTTCCCATCTTTACATATGAAGCCCGGGTGAACTTTAAGTGAAGTGGATTTTTAATTTCATTTATTTTATTTTTTCTAATGGTTATAATTATGTTTATGTGCATTTGGAGTTTCATATGTATGTACAATGTCATTTTATTTAAAAAACAAAAAGAAAAAAAAATATATATATATGGGTGTCAGGATATGTAAGAAGTGTCTTAGAGTTGTGATAGAATGTGATTGGAGGAAAGAAAAAAAAGGGGAGGGACAACGAAAAAAGAACAAAGTTGAGGAAGAAGGGAGAAGCAAGTAAGTAAGATTTATTTATTTAAACTAGATAGATTTTAACTGGCAGAGTGTGCCTGCCTCCCGAACAGTATTTGGTAAATTGTTCCAGAGTTTGGGTCCTATATAAGAAAAAGATCTGCTACCTGCAGTAGATTTTGATATTCTTGGTATTATCAGATGGCCAGAGTTTTGAGAACGCAGCAGACGCGGAGGACTATAATGTGATAAGAGCTCGCTCAAGTACTGAGGAGCTA
>JAUMHI010000067.1:3017817-3027817 GCA_032359435.1 Enteromius unitaeniatus
ATCCCAATCCTTACCCTTAAACCTACCCCTACCCAAAATTTATACAAGGATGTTGATCCAGGAACATCTTGTACTTGTGAAATCATGCTCACCATGTATTGAGGTATTTGAGTACAAGACACTGAATATGTATTTTTCACATTTTTACTGCATACGCTCTTTGCAATTCTAATAAATGTATTCAAAGCGTTGTGCAAACGAATAAATACACCCTTATTTACATTAACTGTTGTGCAAATGTAAGTACTTGTTGTAAAAAATTGACTGAGAAAAACTGTTTTAATATCTTTCAAATAAAAAAAAAAGATTAAAAAAATAAACTGACCCCAAACATTTGAATGGTAGTGTATATAGTTAGAAAGGATTTTATTTAAAAGCTCTTCTTTTAAAGTTTTATTCACTCAAGAATCCTAAAATATATCACATGTTCCAAAAAACTATTAAAGCAACACAACAGTTTCCAGCACTGATTATAAATCAGCATATTAGAATGATATTTGTGTGTGTGTATTGTGTGTATTTATTATGTATGTATAAATACACACATGCATGCATATATTTGAGAAAAATGTGTTACGTTTATTAAAGATATTTATAAATCAATTCTATGAATATAAATATTTACATGTAATTAAATGTAAATATTTAAAAATATATGATAAAAAACACACAGTAAACACTTATTTTGGATGCAATTAATCGCTTGATAGCACTAATATATATATATATATACTGTACACGGCACTTGTGAAATGAGAGAAACATGATACAGCTTTAATTTTATAATTTAATGAATGAAAAAACCCCTAAGAGGAACAGAAGCAGATGACACAGACATCTACACGCTATTAGATCCACTGTATTCTACAGACATATGAGAATAAAGTCCAGCTTTCAGTTTATAAGTGCATCCTTTCATTTCAGAAAAAAAGAACTGTCACTTTAAATAAATTGAATGCATTATTAATTGTTATTTAATGGTGAGTTTCATTTAATACAAACCAAGGATAGACAGTAAACCACTAACATAAGGACGTGGTCTGGTTCACAACAAACGGTTTAACGCGTCATAGAGCATTACACGTGCAGGTACTTTAATGCACCCGTTTCATTTGCCTTTCTTTTCGTCTTTGCCTTTCTTCTTCTGTTGTTCCTGGAAGAAGTCATTGCATGCAACCGTCAGCGCCGCCACCAGCACCACAAACTCGTTAAAGTCAACCTCATTATCCTTGTTGGAGTCCAGATCATTCATGATCTTTTCCACTAGATGAGGGTCCTTCTGAGACTAAACAGAGCCAGAACAAACAAAACAAATCAGTTTAAAATACTGTATTTAAAATACCATACTGTGCAATGCAAACATTTACACACAAATTATTCTGGAACTGGATGCTGATTGGCCAAAATGTATATATATATATATATACATATATATGTGTGTGTGTGTGTTTGTATTATGTACTTTTTATTTTAGAATTTTATTAATATTTTAATATATAAATCACATTTGGCACCATTATCACAATGGCATCATGACATTCTATATATTTATATTAGCATTTAATTTAAACAAAAAATAAAGTAATTACAAAACAAAATGTTCTATTCGAACAGTATAATAAAAAAATCATGTTTTGTTATTATGTTATGTATTATTGCACATTTATAATGTGTTTGTTAGTTAGTTACTCTTCATACACACACACAAACACACACGTATGTGTGTATTCCACTTTTATACTGGACAAACTGTATGTGGTATTGTCCTACACTGACCCTACACCTAAACCTATTTTGATTTTTTGATTTTCAAAAAAAACACCATTTAGTATGTTTTTTAAGCATTTTGAATTACAGGGACACTGAAAATGTCCTCATAAAACACCTTCATATTGTTATACCTATGTCATACCCATGTCATTATACAAATTTGTGTCCTCATAAACCACATAAACCCGCACACAGCATATATCTGGTGTCCTTCAGAAATTACTCAGACCAGACATTTTTTCCAAAAAATTTTATGCTAAAATGATTTTTAATTAATTTTTAATTAATTAATTTAATTTAAATTTAAAATTAATTTAATTAATTTTATATAATATGTTTCTCTAGCCTGAATTATAATGTTAGATTGAACCTTTACAAAAGAATATCTATCATACTCCGACACAAGCTCTGTGGAACATGTTCAAATACACGGCTTTCCTAAAGAAACTGCTTAATGGGTATATGTTTACTTTTACATGATGTCACTGATACTATTGTTACAATATTGTAACAAACTATTGTCTGTTTCCCAACCATTGAAAAAAGATCATCAGATCCATCTCATGGGTGTCCATCCGTCAATCCTGACATTCATTACACGTGAACACTATTGGGCAAAACCCAGTGGCCGTCCGTCCCAGTGGTGATTCTGGTAACCAATGACCCTTGACTTTAAAATCATCAGAGTCCATCAGCCTGTGGCTACACTGTATGACTGACTATCTGTGTGTGTGGTGAAGCCACCAGACACAGTTTAACATCTCACTCATTACTCTTTCTGCCTCCTAACGTTACAGTACACACTCCCTGAAGAGCGTGTGTGTGTGTGTGTGTGTATGTGGCGAGGGAGAGGTGCGAGTCTATATCGGGCTGTGTTCCAGCCAGTAATTGACGATGCGTAAGCAACAGCCTCCTTCTGATGATGCGTACACAGCTGAGACCCACATCTCACGAAAACACGGCCAGCTCATATTTCATCCCAAAATTTAAATGAAGAAAATGAGAAATTATGTTACGTAACGGGGGGGGGGGAGAGCCTGTTTTCTGAACCATTAAAATTTTGTTTAATTGAGACGTTATTTGCATGACAATTAAGCACATTTGTCCTCATAATGCTAATGCAATCAAAACATTCTACTTTGCACTTTTCTTTTTTTTTTCACAGTTGCATTTAACTGTATCATTAGTATAAATTAGCATAATATTTTATTTAAAACAGTATGAATACATTACAACAAAAACTAACCTGTCAAAATGTTCTATTCAAAGAAAATATACGTACTAATACACACACACTCACATATAAATGTAGTTTATATACATTATATTACATAATATTATGCTAAATGCTCTAAATGATAATTTTTGGTATTAAATGTATTACATTATTTTAAACTATGACATAATATTTGGATCTATTTGTTTATTTATTTATTTTTGCATTAAAATAAGGAGACTAATAGTCCTAGAATAAGCCTTTTCTGTAGAATTTATTTTATTTTTTTACTAAAAAGAGTATAAATGTAAAATAAATAAATTAATAAATAATAATAATAAAGTAAAATAAAACAATTTATTTTACTTTTGGTGTTCTTTACAGGTTTATAAGATTTACTCAAAGAGGGAGGAGAGGCAACTTATTTTCCTCTCGACACAAACACACACACACTGCTCAAATCCCCAAAGATCTGCATGGATATGTCAGAGACACACACCAGGACGCTGTTTGACCCAAGCACTGTTTTCCTGAACTTTTGTCTCATTGAGATTCAGATAAAGTTTCCTAATCATGAATGTGGGTCAGTTTTATAAAAATGATATTGTATCTGATGGGAAAGAAATAATTCATTTAATGCATTTCCTCAGATTTCCAGCCAGCTCACCAAGTGGCCCGTCCCAGTGTGAGAGCTGAAATTACACGCCTGTGCACACAGGAAATTAATTCAATGCACACACATCAAACAACACGAAAAGTTTAATACGCAATTAACCAAATTATTATCACTAATCAACATGCCGGAGCCCAAAACTCACTCTCATGAGCACAAATTAATGCATGCAGTAAGAGCAGAATATGTGCTGCATGACAAGATGAGATCTCAAATCTTAATAGATGGCATTACGCAGGGTTGACTAAGCAGTCAGTGAGGTGATGTTATGGGCTGTTTTCTTGAAAGAAAGAGAGCACTTTGAACTCCACGGTAAGTTTCCCCTTTCGCTCTGGGTGTGTGCTCATATAACAGCTCTCATGTGATGTTAGGTCAAAAGATTACACAAGATTTAAAGTCATTTCCCGTTGAAAAAAACTAAACCTCAATTTCCATCAATACATGCAACAAACAGGTTGCAAATGCATTCATAAACCAACACATACGCATAATACGTTCAAATCCAAAATACATCTGGATTATGAAAATGTTTATTTTTCTTTGGCATGTAACTTATTGCAGTAGCTTATTTTATTAATTAAAAAATGTAAAAAAGCCATTTTTAAGTGTCAGGTCGTATATATATATATATAAAATAAAATAAATAAATAATTAATTAATTAATGCAATATTAATTAATGAGTTGTTTTGTTTATATAGTGTATATTATTTTATTAGTAAATATACAAATTAATACTAACAATAATATTTTAAATCTTTTAAATAATCTAATTTAATATTTAATAATATATATATTTTTAGTAACTATTATTACTATATGGTATATATTTTTATTTAACAATAAAATAATTAAAAAACAAACATACATATAGTATAATTTTTATTATTAATAAATCTATACAAATTGAATTTAGTAAAATGTTTATATTTCATAGAATAATAATTGTATACATTTAATTCCGTTTTATTGTAAATTCTTATGAATGTACATACATAAAAATGTTTTGTATGCCTCTATTCATCTTACAATGCAGGCCCATGACAAATAAAAGATAAAAGTCACCTCTATTTAAGTTAAGCTTGGAAATTGGTTGAGAAATATGCTAAAGCTCGCTAACCGTGAGGAAGTCAGTGAGTTCGCTGTTGAGAAGTTCCTTCAGCTCTCCTTTACTGAGTTTGTATTTGTCTCCCTCGCTCCCCGAGTAGTTGTGAAAGACGGTGATGAGCGCATCCATGGCTCCCTCCAGTTTACTGGGCATTACTGCTGCAGAGCACCTGTGGAGCAGACAAGACACACGTCCAGTCAGACCTGGCCATGCATAAGTATTTTGTGGCCATATTTACTAACAAACTATTTTTTTTATGTCACTAAACACAATCTGATAATCGTTCAGTATATATTAAAGTACCATCAATCTCCAATGGTACTTAAACAGTCAAATGACAAATTTAAAAGTTTTATTTTAACATCTTAACAAGTTTAACAAGTGAACTAGGCATCCTTGACATATCAAAAGTTTGCTGGCAAAGAGAGAACAGTGTCTTACCTTGTTAAGAGCTGAGAAGTGAAGTCCTGTGTGTTGGTGAACAAACTGTTTTCAGGAGTGGGTGAAGTTGTTTTTGAGTAACCTGTGTAGGAAAGACCCTCCTCTGTTGTCATGACGATGTAAGATAGCTCAGGTGTTGTACCATAGTAACCCTATGATCTCAATCCGCACCCTTCCATACACCTGCACTGAAAACACACTCCAAATAAAAGAGCAATGGCCTCCTGAGAGCCCTCCACTCACACAGCATATGCAGAACAAGCTTCACTTTTAAGAGCCATGGTTGCTCAATTACTGTTGATATACTGTTATCTTTGTGATTTTAGAAGGATGTATAAAGTGAGAGGTGCGTGTGTTTGATTAGAGTTGGAGCTAAACTTTGCAGGACAGTCGATCGCCAGGAGCAGGGTTGGGCACCCATGTCCTAAACATTTACTCGACTGATTAACTAGTATAACCAGCAATACATTTTTGGTCAACCTGCAACATCAGAAAGATCATGCTGGTTGACAGCACCATAGCAAACATAAAGAAATTAATACTTGAATTAATGAATTAATTAAAAATGAATTTCCTGTTATCATTTACTCACCCTTGAAAAGTTCCAAATCTGTATGAATTAAGAAAAAAAAATCATTTTTGGGTGGACTGTTCCTTTAAGAGTAAACTAAAGCAGAACAGAAAAATGCAAAACATTAAAAGACAAATGAACAAGTCAATGTGACTTGAACTTATTTATAGGAAATGCCTTTGATTATGATGATGGAGATAGCATGACATTTTGCTCCCTAGGCTCCTAGGCATCTCTGGGACCCCACATGGGGCCTCTGTAAAATGCCTGCCCCGAGTCATAAGAGCCCACCCCTATATGTCAACACGGATGGAGTTGTGGAATCTGACATCTCACAATATTTGATTTCATTCATGTCCACAGCACAACTAGTACAGGTTTAATTAAATATGATTAGTGGGAAGCTTTCCTTATCAAGCCCCTCTAAAAGCATTTCATCAGCATCTCTGTCATAGATGCATACAAGAGCTGTAATTGTGGTCATTAAGTCATCGCAACTGATCAAATAACAAGGCCTATTACTTCTGCCTGAGGAATGAGAGTGAGCGAGCGGGAGAGAGAGAAGATAAGAGGCTATTATTAAGATTCTTGGCTTATCACTTGACTGGAGCTAATTTTTTTTAATCATGTGATTATCAGTGATTCATAGTACTAGAAGACCAGCACTAGATTGAGAAGGATACACTTTAAGGTTGTTTTCTGGTTGCAGTTTTTAGCTGTGAAATATATAGGGTTAATTTAGGATAATTGGGCCATTTTCCCCCTCAGTCACCTTGATGGCATACTAATTTACCTAAATTCTCCCTATATGGTTGGACATATGCGGCTTAATTCTTGTGTAACGATTCACAATGTTTTTGCACACTTTTGGACACAGAAGGCCACCAAATGGGAATTAAATACTCCATGGAGTTGCAAAAATAGAAAAAAATATACATGGTGGATAAATCAAGGCAAGGGTTTAGGCTTCAGATCACCATGCAAGTAGGAGAAATCTCATATTACGGTCGGTCATCACAATCGCGGATATACGATTAGATTAATGTACATTTAGCCAGTTTAATATGAAGAGACAGTAAAATTCTTTCGTTTGTGTTTTTGACCTAACGTGCACTGGACAAAATGCAAGAACAGTCCACTATTTAGGTTTGTACATTAGCATGGGCTTACAAACATTAACGTCTTTAGTTTTAGTCTTTAGATACTTTGCTGAAGCACATTAGTGTTCTGCTTAAGCAGATGAATTAATGAGTGTATGACAACCAGAACGTTTTTGTCATCATTTGAATTGAGGTTGAACGCTTAGTGACACTTTGCTGTTTTGTTCGGATTCAGGAAATTGAATAAAATAACTTACATTGCTTATCTTCTCAGGATACCTGGAATCAGTGTTACAAGTATCCCCAGACACATTGTTTTTCCCTTTTTAAAGCATAAGCGCCATAAAAACGATGAAAGCTTTGGGTCTTCCAATGTTTCTTAATGTCGCTGAAACCTACAGATGTCCAACTCTCCGTGCAACTGATACTCGATTGGCTCATCTGCGTTATTGATCACCATTTGTATAACCAGCTTTACCATGGTTAAACTATGGCTAGTGTCCCAAAACGTGGTTAATTTGTGATTATTACCATTGCTACCAAGTATTGTATCATGTTTTATTTGTAGTAAAACTATGGTTACTTTTCATAAGATCTTTTTATGCTGTTATTATGATGTGCACTTCCCTTGATTATTAAAGCAACAATTCCCGAGAAACCGTGGTTTATAGAGATTTTACAGCAGTTAAGAGGTGTGGTATGACACAAAGTGGAGTAAACCACAGCTTCACTAGGCCTATTGCTTTTATAAAACGGTTATTCTCTATATGTACTGTAGTAGGGTTTCAGTGTGAATAAAGTCTAACGATATTTAGATATTCCGCCGGTTGTGGTTGGAACAGTTGCCGAGCAAGAAACAGACATAAACAAAAGTGTATGTTTGTAGAGTATTGCACAACAGCTTTGAACACGGCTAAACCAATCAGAATCAAGGATCGAAACAACAGAATAATCCGTTAACACAGAGTGAATTGTTATTCACAGTCAGTGTGAACAGACCTGTTATTTCTGCATGATTGTCTGTTTCAGCTTGTTCAGAAAGCTTCAGTGCTTCGATTGGAAAATCCAGCAACATCCTCCAAGCAAAGACGTTTACGTCACAACTATTATTGCTCGAAGGAATGGGACTTAATGACGTACGTGGCGTTCTTGTTTTCCTAAAACTACATTGTTAATCCCATGGAGGTCTAAGAGAACTTCAAACTTTACACTATTAATTTGTTAATATCAATATATGTTTACCTAATCTTGCGTTTCGCATAGTTTCCCCCCCTAAAATATAACAGTGTCATCGTGTTTCGAGATCTCTCTGTCTCTCCAGGGATGAAGAGGAGTCTATTTTTTACTCCTGATCTCACCTGAGGGAGAACAGAGGGGGGGGGGGGGTCAGGACGAGGCTCAGGTGTGTTTAACCCCCACCCCTGCAAGCTAAAAGTGTTTTCCGTTCATTAAGATGATGAAGCCTTTCCCTTCTAAGCACTGTGTGAATTAGAGTGAAAGAAATCTATTAAATTGACTGTGCTAGAGGCCAATAACCAATATAGTAATCCTTATTTTGTTCCATATAACGTCTCAGTATTCACACTAATGCAGTCTAAACAGCATTAAAGTAAACAGCAGAACATGGTAGTTTCATCACATCTTGAGATGCTCTGCTGTTTAATTAGCAATGTGTTTCTGACCTCTAGTGGCTCAGCTTTGGCAATACACCGGAGGTTTCTAATAAAGTTTTGAATTGGAAACAATATTCAAAGATTTTTAAAAATGCCTGTCTCTGTGGTCACCAAGGCTGCATGTATTTGATCAAATATAAAGTTTGAAATACAATTTAAAATAAATAATTTCTATTTGAAAATATTTAACATAATTTATTCTTGCGATGCAAAGCTGAATATTTAGTCTCATTACTTTATTAGTGTCACGTGATCTCTGAGAAGTCATTCTAATATGCTAATTTGCTTCTGATAAAAAAAAACCCCAAACAAACCAGTTATCAGTGCATAAAGGTGTTATGTTTACAGTAGCCAGTACATCTACAGAAACAATCTATTTTGCCGTAAGAGAATTTGCTCCCATAACTAACCCCTAATGCTAATTTAACAACCTAATATTCGCAAGTTATCTGCACAGGTATATAAATATTGCAATAGGTCTGTTGCAGTGTAAATACCTAAACAGCAAATGTGAAATGTCTGTATCATACTGCATGTTATGTAAGGACGGCAGGCTAGAATTTATCGTCAAATCGCTGCAACTAGATGATGATGAGGACCAGACAGCTAATCCTGGTGCTCCTGAAGGCTCTTCCCAGCAATTCAACCGAGCTGAAACCTCGTCAAGCTGTAGTGGCTTTGACTGAGCATCTGTGACGAGAAACAATGCCAGTTCAAGTCTCACCAGAACACAAAATACTGAAAACTTCACTTTTATGTTAAAGGAATAGTTCCAAGCATGACATTTGCTGAAGATGTACTCACCCTCAGGTAATCCTATATATACACACATGAGTTTTTTTTTTTCTTTGGAACATATTTGGAGAAGTGTTAGCAGTACATCACTTGCGCACCAGTGGATCCTCTGCAGTGAATGGGTGCCGTCAGAATGAGAGTCCAAACAGCTGATAAAAACATCACAATAATCCACACAACTCCTGTCCATCAATCTTTTGAAGTCAAAGGCTGCCTGTTTGCAAGAAACAGATTAATTAAAAATATTTTAAACCATTTTTTATGGATTATGAACTCGTATTTTGGCCAGGAGGCCAGTTTAGAGTTTAAATGGCTTAACAAACACAACTTTTAACAGGATAAATTACTATTCAATTGATTACTGTGATGTATTTATCACTCTCATTCTGACGGCACCCATTCAATGCAGAGGATACATTGGTGAGCAAGTTACATAATGTTTTCTATGATTCTGTTCCAATAAAGAAAGTCATCTACATCTTGGATGGCCTGAGGGTGAGTGAATTTTCATTGCTGTCTGTGTGTACATTGTTACGTATTATAAAGGAACAGCTGACATGAAACCTGCATACATTTTATTTTAGAAAACAATAAATAATATATTGTATACTTAATATGTTCTTGCAGGAATACACAGTCAAATGCAAATGATTCA
>JAUMHI010000067.1:3035665-3051392 GCA_032359435.1 Enteromius unitaeniatus
CAAAAATAACTTAATCCAAGGTCAGCAGCTAAATTTAATATTATACTTTGAATTTAATTTCAGAGAATAACTTAAAATTGGAGTCAGATTAAAACGAGGTAAAATATAAAGGTAAAACTTAAAATATAAAGTAAAATTAGAAACCTAAAATTAGAAGACCAGACCCAGGAGTATAACCGAGAAGCGAGACTCGTGATCTCCACCCAAGTAGGCGGGACCTTACATTACTTCCAAACTGTAATATATTATATATTGTTACTTCTGTTTAAAAGTAATTCCTTACATTACAATATTACTGATTCAAAATTTATTATTATTACTTTTGAGTTACTTTCACCAAAAATAACTACATAGAGTGTGCCGTCAGCTCAGCTGAAGAGTTCTGCATTCAAATACACGCAATAGACTAAAGCTCGTCACAGCATCAGCCTAATAACCAGGAATATGTCCAAGAAAAATGGTAGGAAGATATTTAAATTATTTAGTGTCACAAAGATACATTTCTTGACTCGCCATCTCCTCTGATGCACCTTAAGTATTTTTTTTGGATTAAAATTATAATGAAAGAGTTTTTGATTTTTGTTTTGTTAAGTGGTCATTTAAAGCTTTTTGTATTCATGTCTTTTTTCGCTGAGTTTCAGTTTTTGTGAAACACTCCTGTCCAAGATATTGGCAATGCACCCAAATAAATGTAGACCCTTTACTGTTCTGAATGATGTAATACTCTGAATAAAAAGACGGCGTCGGCCATTTAGTTTCCACTGGAGGTGGTTTAACATTTAAACATTGTTATATACTTGAAATATTTTTATTGCATTTTAGGCAAGTTGTAATGATTTGAAAATGTTAAACTGATCAAACATCAGCAAAAAGCTATTTATTACTTTAATGCATTACTTTTGTAACACGTCACTCCCAACACTGATCATTTCTGCATTAAATAATAATGCACAGTATGCATATTTATGTAGGCCTAGAATGTAGAAGCAATATTAGTCCTCATCTCCAGCCAAAGTCATTAAAAAACAGTTTACCCCAAATTGCATTAAAAATGCATAAATTGCTTTTGAACATTTTCGAAACAGTCGTACCATCCCTTAAACTGTACAAATGTACAAGTTCAAATGTCACAACTGTTTGCAAGAACTTAAAAAATGTAGTAATTTACCTAGAACATTTAGTTCATGCTTCAAAACCTGGTTATTGTTTAACATCACATCATTTTCCATTGCCACACACCGGGGAAGAAAATGCCCTTGAATGCCGAACACATCCCCTGCAATGATGTCCTCACATGCAGCATTCATGGCATCCAACAAAGACATCTGATTTTGTGGTCTATGATCATACACTTTCCACCTCCATGCTAAAAAAAAATAAAAATACAGCAGTGATTGTGCTGTGGGCAATCTACATATACTCCCAGTTGATTGGTTAAATGGTTGTTTCAAATTAGAAGTCATCTAGCAGACATTACAAACAAAGTCAATGTCAGATATGTTTTGGAATATACATTAATGTACTAATTATGATAATTGAATAGATCGTTTTGAATGTGATGGATTACACAATAAAAAATGACTGAGAAGTTCTGAAGCTGAAAAAACAAACACTGTAACTCAGCAATACAGATGCCCTGCACACTGAAACGGTTTTGAAACGTTAACAGTTAATGTTGCATACTATTTTACACTTTACTTGAAAATAGTAGTTAGTACAAAGTATATACTGTGCAGTAAACATTACACTAATACTTCTTAACAGCCCTTGAATAAGCTGTGGGTGCTGCACTTACCAGATCTGTACAGTAGATGTCGCTACTTTCAAAACTCATCCGTCAGCGTTAATTGTAATTGTTAAGGGTTGGTTAAATATAGTTTTAATGATTCATGGTAAAAGGTACTGTTAATAAATAGAGTACAATTCATGGCCTTTCTATTTTTAACTGAAATAAATGTAAATTATTCAACATTATATTAAGGTGAAAAAGCCATCTACACGAAAAAGCTAATTACAATTTTTATTATTTTTATTTTTCATTTGAATTTTAAAAATAGTATGTTCTTGAAAATGTATAAATAAATAAACAATGAAATAAGTCATGTTTTTATACATACACCATAACTGTACAGCAAAAAAAGTATCATCTTTGCAAATTTATTACAAATAAAAAACTAAAATTATTCCATTGCATAAGTATTCATATCTGGGACAGTTGAAGTTTAGCTCAGAAATCTGATAAAAAAAAATCTGCTTCACTAAAAGGTCACAGAAACATGTAGTCTCCTTTAATCTTAATGCAAGACGTTTGAAAGAACCAGTACTCTTCCTAGATCTAGTCTTCTGGCCAAACTAAGAAACTGATGGAGAAGGGTTTTGGTTTGTGTGGTGACCAAGAACCTGATGGTCACTGTAGCTGAGCTCCATGATCATGTGTGGAGATAGAAGAAATCTATAGAAGGACAAACATCACTGCAGCACTTCATCAGTTTAGGCAATTTAGGCTTTATGGCTGTGTACGTTTATGACTCGATTCTCTTCTCAGGCAAGACACTTGAAAACACACTTGGAATTTCTAAAAAAAAAGAAAAAAACACATAGGACCCTAAGTCTGTAAGAAACAAGATGATCAAGGTTATTATTAGCTCTAAGAAGAAAAGCAGCTCTGCTCATCATCTGCAGAGAACCTTCCCAAAAGTAAAGTTTACTGGTGTCAACCTTATGCTGTGGGGCTGAGACCTTAAATATAGAGACCTTAAATATAGAGATAGCCTTAAAGGAAACCCAGTCCAGAGCATTCAGAAAGGTTCACCCTTCTACAGGACAATGACCCTGAGCACACAAGAAGAGCGGCTTATAGACAACTCTGTGAATGTTCTTGAGTGACCCAGACACAGCCTGGGATTGAACCCAAATATTTCTGAAGAAACCTGATGTGCATCTGCCCCCATAAAAACCTGACAGAGCTTGAGAGTTGAACAGGTCAGGAGAAGAATGGCCGATTAAATGCCAAATTGTTGATGAGCAAAGCATGTCGCATCAAACAAACAACAACAAATAAAGACTAAAGGCTGTAAAGATGCTTCAGCTAAGTATTTAGTTAATGAATACTTATGCAATGTACTTATTTCAGTTTTGTTAGTTGTTATAAACTTTTATCAACAATTTTCGTTTTTGATTTGTCATAATGGTTTATGGAGTGTAGATTGATGTGAGGGAAAAAGTAATTTAACATAAGGCAGCATAACATAAGAAAAAAAATAAAAATAAAATAAAATAAAAAAGTACTTTTGCAAGGCATGATAGATTGGACTTGACCACAAACATCAACAAACCTGCTTCAACATGCTCAGCTCAACTGGTTTTACCGGTTGCTGTGTTTTTGTTAAACACAGACACAGAGAGCTTCACAGACTGGTCCTATTTTTAAAATATAGGCCAACACGCATCCATCAAAGACTAAAGACCCGACAGACACAGCATTAAATAAATAGTTGTGTCTTGAAGAAGTGATCCTAAATCTTAAACTGCAGGTGGCTGCATTGAACAGCCAAATGAGAGACAAGGAGACTGAGATGTATTGTTTGCACAAATACACATCTGTTCAGGAAGCAATCCAAAACGTCGACGCTTACTTCCTACAGTCAAACCTCACCCACTCATCATCTCACAGGTTATAACGTTTACCTGTCCATCACAGTATCATGTTTCTCCTATTCTGCTTTTATACATCCCTGAGGTTTGTGCATGTTTGGAAAAAACGTAAAGCTGAATAACAGGTTGTCAGACACATGGAGGGAGAAAAGGGGGGAGTAAGAAACAAAGAAAGAGAGCAGAGGGAGGGAAAGATCATAGAAAGAGAAGTAACGTCTTCCTACAGTATCTGTAGTGTCAGCGTTATGCAATAGGAGCGTCTCTCGCTTTAAACACTGCTGGTCTCAAAGTTCACAATCTTTCTGTTTTTTAACAGCATCGCTTCTTACCTTAAAATATCTGCGCTGGAAAACTTTTGTTGTTTGCTAAGGCAAGTGCCACTGTTACTCATAACTCAGATTAGAGATTTGAACAAACATCCAAGTATTAAATATCTATGCTGTAGGCCTATCCTTCGACTGTTCTTAAGGAAATCTTTGCTATTATTTTCTTTACAGCTGATAAAATGGGCTAAAATCTATTTGCACGGAAGGAGGGATGCATATCAAAAAACAAATGTTATTTTGAGTAAGTAATGACTTAGAAACATGCTAGAAATGACCCAAATGCATAAATTGCCAGGCAGTTGTTCTTCACAAAATAAACTCACATTTATTTGAATTAAGGTGTGGTCACAGTAACCTCAAGGTTGAAAAGACTAGGTGTGTTTTGAAGCTGGGATGCTGGTTTAAGCTGGTTTGAGCTGGTCCTTTGCTGGTGCCTTGCTGGTTTATGCTCCTTCTTGACCAGCACACGACCATCAGCTAAGAACCAGCTTAATCCAGCATTTCAGCTTCAAAACAACTGCAAAACCAGCAAATGCTGTTTTTTTTCAACATGTATAGCGGAACTCACTGTTGCATATGAGCTCAGTCATGGTTTTCACTCCATCAGGGATCCAAAATAGCACTATTTTACTTCCCTGTTGAAAAGAACAGAATATGCTGGTAAGGTATGTTTTGATCCTTTGGTGTTTTTTGATGTTCTGATGGTTTCAGCTGGTCTTTAGCTGGTCCTTTGCTGGTTTATACTGGTCCATTGCTGGTCAAACCAGTTTAGCACCAGCACACGACCAGCCAAAGACCAGCTTAAATCAGCTCAAACCAGTATCCCAGTTTCAAAACATACCTAACCAGCATATACCATTTTTTTTTTCAACAGGGGCATTTCAAACACTATACTTTAAATACAAAACAAAAACTGTCAAAAACTAACCAGCAGAAACAGCGTAAAAGTAGCTAGATGTGTAGACGTGGAGCTTTTTGTGAGGATTCAATTTTGTGATGCTAAATTTAGTCATTTTTGACGAAATGGCTGCGCTGACCAGCAGAAAGCGTTTAAGTTCATACGACTTTATACTGAATGCGGACAGTATGCATGTTTTAACACTTGAAATTTGCCATTATCCTATGTAGCCTTTAATATTGCCACTGAGTTTACTGCCTTCACATGCAAAAACCCACTTGTCAAATGCATCCTCTTATCACACATCTAATAATTATTCCAATACCAGTGAGAAACTGCAACCTAAAATGCCACGGACAAGACCGGTGTGGTATCCATAGCAACGTCAAAAGGCAAACACATCTAGAAATGGTCAGAAAGCTGTGAAGTCAAGGATTGAGAATCTGTGTGTGTGAAATTTGATCATCAGAGAGTGAGACAGCGTGAGAAAAAAAGAGGGAGCAGAGACAAAGAGTTTGTGTATCTTATTTGAGAGTTCGGATAGTCGCAGCCCAGCCCAGAGGCTACATACATCTGAGCCCACATAATATAGTCACCTGAGACCGAGGGAAATGTAAATGAATGGGGGGAAATGGACACTTTTCAGAGGGGCTGGAAGATATGGAAGCCTGTTACCACCTACGGGTAAAAATAAAACTGTGATTGTGAGACTGTAAATATGCTGAAATTTCAGCTTTGTATCACAGGAATACATTAAATTTTAAAATATACTTATCTTAATACGCTAATCTTACCAACCCCACACTTTTTGCCAAAAAGTAGTTATAAATAGCTGACATATTGCTCATAGTTAGTGGTTTTCTGTACAATATTTTAAAGTGCAGCAGAAATTAATAATACAACTCACGTATCTCACTTTCCCCTTTCCAATAAATACAAATCTGGTGTTTAAACTTAAAGACACTCAAAGAATCAATGGTGTAAAGCTAGTTAAACAGGTTTAGAAGGTTTCTATAGACACAGACGATATTGTGAATGGCATGCTAAACATTAGCTAAACGAGGGAGTGGACAAACTTACTGATCAATAAAAAACTGTGAGAATTTTCAGTCAACCATAGCAAGATATTTTACTCAAGCTAGTAATCAAACAAGGTGCTCTATTCACTAAAACAAGAGCAGAATGTTATTTTTTTAAATCGCTGTGGGAACAGTTTTGCACTTACATCTAATAATTTGCATTTACACAAATTGCCTCAGCTCAAATGCTCATGTTCCACAAGGCACAGTTTGTCCCCACAAAAGTTACTAAACAGTCTTTAACCAAAGGAATGTTGACACTTTGTAGCCGAAAGATAACATCATGAAGTCTTACGTCAGTGAGTTAAGTTTCATGGTTTGTGCTGATGACAGTTTGTCATAGTTTCTACGAACAGCATGTGACTCGCTCGTTTACATGTTTCGTACCCCATATGTGATTCAAGGAACTCAACTATTCATAGGAAACTAACTAACAATTCAACAGAAAAACATACCTTCAAAGCAAATAAAACATTTATTTATAAGACACTGTGTCACTGTGGGTAAAGTGGGATACTTGTGTTAACTTGTGCATTTCCTTGTAAGAGTACATCTGAGAAACACACACTGTACTGACTGCTTATTCTCAAGAAGACCACTTTTATGGTTGAATTTAGAAAAATATAATTCCAACAAGTGCATCAATGACAAGAATAGTGACCTAATTATGGTTATATAAAACAAAAATAATAGTTGAAGTTAAAGCATATTTACATTTCAAAGCAGTTTTTCAACAGGCTAGCATATTCACATTAAATATTTCAAGAAGTCCATCTGAACAATATAAAATTTAACAACAGAAAAATCCGGCTGGACTGCTTCTCTTCAAGTTTCATGAGACTTGCTTTGGCTTCACGACCCTGAGTTTTAGACTGAACGCTACAGAAACAGACTGTTCTGTTCAAACTCTTCCTGGCTCCTTCTTCAGCTTTGGGGATTTACGAAGGTCTCTGAAGCAAAAAGTCTTCTTAAACATTTCAATCTACTCTCAGACAGTTTCAGTATCATCCAAAGGAGAACACAGAGAATGAATATGAAGCAAAATCTTACGCACAATCCAAAGATAAATACATAAATGCGTGTCCATCATGGTCCACATCAGCAGTTGCTGCTTTCTGTGTTGCCTGTGCTTGAAGTATATGTTTTGGTCCGTGTAGAATATTTCATCGAGCTGAACGAGACCCTCATCCTCTCCACCGTTCGACTGCTACGGCACAGTAATGTGTTCTTGACGTGCTCCCTGAACTCATCCGAGACGTAATAATAAATGAAAGGGTCCAAACAGCTGTTGAGACTGGCCAGGCACAGTGTCATGAGGTAAAAACCGTAGCCGTTATTGCTCCAGCCGTTTCGTAGGAGAGCGTAATGCAAGACCAGCATCACGTTACTTGGGATAAAGCAGACCAAGAACGTTATGAGCACTGTTACAATGAGAACCACAGCTCGTTGGCGGGTTTTTCCAGCGCTGCCCTCAATTGTGGAACTCCCAAGCGAGCGAAGGAGAAGAATATACGCTGCGATGATGACCAACATTGGGATGAAGAAGACAAGACCTGCCATCACCATAAAATAATAATAAGGCAGCTGAATATCCGGGAGCACATCACCCAACATAATGTTCTTTGTGTGGATAAGATTGACGTCATGGCAAGTGGTGATGTTGAGGCTCGGGATTTCAACAGTTTGCTGGTACAGGTACAAAGGTGTAGTACTGACCCAAATGAAGATCCAGATACACACAGATACGATGATCGCAAACTTGTTGTTTTTTCGTTGCTGGGTGAGTGGGTGAGCGCAGACCCAGTATCTCTGGATGCTCAGACAAGTGATGAAGAGGATGGAGCAGTACATGTTGCCGTAGAAGAAGCCCACCAAAACTTTGCACATCCCTTCACCAAAAGTCCAGTTATTTCCTTTCAGATGATAAGCGATCTTGAGAGGCGTCCAGATGACAAACATCAGGTCAGCCAGGGCTAGGTTGCCCATGTAAATGGCAGCAGGGTGAATTTTCTTTGACCTGAACAGCAAGACATATATAGCCATCGCGTTGGTTGGCAACCCCACCGCAAAAACAGTGATATAAACGATTGGCATGAAGACAGTAGTGAGACCGCTCTTTAGTGTATCGGCTGAGGTCGGATCAATGAATAATTCGCCTGTATCTTCATCCTGCTGGACTATTAAACCTCGTCCTTTGCCTCTAACTGAAACAAAACACATCGATAGTGACTTATTAATTACTGTATTAAGTACATTAAAGAAACACATAGCCTAAGTTATAACATTTGTTCGAAAAATACAGACAGGTTACAGGTTAAGCGACTCACCTGGCTCCGTGGCTGCAAAAATTAGGCCTAAACAGGCGAAAAAGAACAGGATCCGATAACTTGCGGAGACAGACATGATTCGTGTTTGTTAAACGTCTCTGTATTTCCCAAAGTGAAAGACGTCTGGCTCGTATGAGCTCTGCTGTTCCTCTCACTGAAACGATTTTGGTCGACCTGAAGAGGGAAGGACGCACCTTGCAGTGCGCACGGTGTCTCCTTACCTGCATGACGTCACGCTCTCGACGCACTCCGGTCGAATCCAGCTGCTGCGCGTGAGTTTCGAGTTCTGCCCGAAATCACCCTCGTGAGGTGAGCGTGGGAGGAGAGACCGAGACTGTGTATATTGATACCATTAACATGACAGTTTACCAGAAATTTCTACTGCTACTTAAGGCGAGACACTACAGGCAAAAACATCGTTTTTTTATGCAGTGGTCAATTTTCTAGTTTAATTTAGTACCTCAAAATGTGTTCTTTTGAAATACTATTTAAAAAAAATACATTAAAATGATTATTTTTTTTACTTGTGACCATAACTTTCTTACCCTATTTTAATCTTCAAATGTCATTTTCTCAAAATGAGCTTTTTGTCATTTTCCGGTACCAATATCTCAGCCAATGTTGCACCTATGTACACTAAACCTTCCAGTTATACTCTCACTAGTATTCTGAAGATATTTACTGAGGGATAAATCATTCCTGGCCTGATTTATGTGACATTTAGTTTCATGGTCCTATTTGTAAGTTAAAAATTTTACCCTATTCACTTGTAGTGTCTCGCCTTAAAGAGTATTTTAACAAGTCTTAACATGTTGCCAAATGTAGCAACTTTTTAATTTGATTTGTCATCTTTATTTCATCAAAATGACATTACATTATCACTTCCCTGTTCTCAGACCACAACATGCAGTGTTACTGGTAACTACTTATACTAAAACTAAATTTTTAAATGTAATATAACGTGAAATTAAAATAAAAACATATTAAAAACGTAAACGTAAAGTAAAATTAGACATGTTGCTTGGCAACTATTTTTTTAAGAATCCTAAAATGCCTTTCGGAAATAATAAAAAATGAATAACAATGAAAAATCTAAAAATAAATAGAATAATAATAATTAGAAACTACATAATAGTATGTAAATAATACTAAAAAACAACTCTACAGCTTGACATGTACACTATAGTTACTGTCCTGAGGCTAATTAAAAATGTAAATACACGATTGTTAGCTAATGTTGCATAACTAAATAATGTCAACGGCATCAGATATGTATATATATAAATATATATAAAAACGTTAATAATGAATTAAAACAACTCTTTATACTAAAAGGTCCTTTTTTTCAAACTTCACCTACTATAAACTCAAGCCACACAGGCTTGTGGGAAAATTACAAATTAATTTATTGCTGCACAAGCCTGTGAATGGTGTGCGTGTGTGTGTGCGTGTGTCAAACAACTGCAAATCAATTTTATGATTTCGTTAGTTAAATAAAAGGTGGACTTTGGTCATGTTCTAGCGGCCGACTGACCCATTTAAAAAAAGGCCACATATACACAGCAAACATGGAAAAGAGACAAATTTATTGATCAAGTTTTACAGACAATTTAAAAAAACAACAACATTAAACCTATACATGTGCTGTGAAACCAAGAGAGGCAGGGAAGTGTGAACAGAAATCAGTATTTATAAGACTATGCATACAAATGAGACTACTTCCAGCATTTAGTGCATTAGAACCCATCTGAAAGAAGGTTATGTTTGCTGCTTATATATTCACACATCTAAAATTGTTCACTGGTGTGATTCACATAACATTTCACATTCTTTTATAGATACTTGTACATGCATTTATGTAAACAGGAAAAAAAAATGCAAAATGGTTTCTGTAACAGGTACTTAAAATACATTACAGCTTCAGGTATTCAGTCAACGTTTAGTCTACTTCCACCGAACTGGATTAAAGGTCATTTGAAAGAGGATTCTGAGAAATGCCACTAAACCAAACAGACAAAACTATTTCCAGATCTTAAAAACCAAACTGAGGCAACTCGTGACGTAATGGCAACACAATAATAACAACTCTTCAACATTTCCATGGTGACTATGTTGTCAATCAGGTGCACACTACAAACATTTGTCGTTCCAATAATTGCTAACCCTAGGATGTCTTTTTAAGGTCTTAAGATCTTCAAATATGGATGCAAGTTCTATATTAACCAAGACAAATAAAAAAAAAAAGCATTTATGTGAGATGTTTAATCATTGACTAAATTGCATGTAACCCATTGATAGTAACTCAGTGCATGTTTCAGAAACTTGTTCCACCAGCCCTTACAACATTTAATAATAAAACAACAAGAGCTTATATAGTTTTCAAGAGGTACCTAAGAGCATCAGAGCATTGCACAGATTTGTCAAACAGTGTTCCAGATATCATTCTTAGTAAGAACTGCTCTGTGTGTTTGCAGACTCTGATGTGTAGGTACTGCTTTTCTTCGAATACTTCAGTGCACTGAAAGAAACACGCATCCTCTGTGCATTGCGCTCGCTGCGGCAAAGAAACGTGTTCCTTACATGTTCTCTGAATTCATCTGAAACAAAATAATATACGAATGGATCGACGCAGCTGTTAAGGCTGGCCAGGCATAGCGTTGTAATATAGAAGCCGTAACCGCTGTCCCGTACTCCCATAGAGAGCAGGGAGTAATGCACAATAACCATGATGTTACTCGGGGTGAAGCACACTAGGAACATCACAAGCACCGTGACGATGAGGATGACAGCCTTCCTTCGTTTCTGAACGATGTCTGCATCCGTCATCGAGGTCTTCAAAGCACGTAGCATCTGCACGTTTGCTACTATACATACTATGCAGGGAACTAAGAATCCAACAACTCCCATAATAAGGAAGTAGATCGATGGGTATTGTGACTGGCTGGGGCGAGTGACGTCATGGCAGGTAACAATATCTATGTTGGTGACCTTTACGGTCTGGTCGTAAAGATAAAGAGGCACGGTAATGACCCACACAACCAGCCACACACACACAGCAACACCAGTCGCCAGTTTGTTGTTCCTTTTCTGCTGGGAAAGAGGATGTACTATGGCCCAGTACCTCTGGACGCTAATGCATGCAATGAAAGAAGTGGAACAATACATGTTCCCGTAGAAAAAGGCAACCAGGACTTTGCACAGGGCTTCTCCGTAGATCCAGTTATTCCCTTTAAAATGGTATGCAATCTTAAGTGGAAGCCAGATTATAAAAAGCAGGTCCGCCAGAGCGAGGTTGGCCATGAAAATGGATGAGGGATGCTTCTTCTTTGTCCTGAAGAGGAACACCCAGATCGCCATAGCGTTTGTTGGCAAGCCCACACTGAAGACGATGATGTAGACCACTGGGAAGAAGATCTGCGTGAGCTTGCTGTTCAGTACTTCAACAGCGGTGGACGTCACTGACACTCCATCCTCATTTTCATCGCCGGTAAAGCCTCTGTCCTGCTCAGAATCTACAGACAGAATGACAGAATGTGAAAACATTACATCAATCGATGATAGACAGATCTCCTGGCTCCTTCTAGATTTTTCAGTTTTTTCAATTGAAGAGTACTTGTAAACATAATTGAATGATACCGTGTTGGTTTAACCTACGATGTAAACCGCAAACACTCACACTGAAAATGTGATTTTTGAAGTGGTAATATTTATTCTCAAAAATGTATTTGTAAAAAGCAGCGCTGTCAAATGATTAATCATGATTAATTACATAAAAAAAAAAGTTTTCGTTTACATAACGTGTGTGTGCTGTGTATGTTTATTATGTATATAAAAATACAAACACATGCATACATGCATATAGGAAAAATATTTTGTTTATATACATATACATATATATATATATATATATAAATAAATAAAATATTAAATATAAGAATATACAAATGTATATGCATGTAAATGTTTTCAAAATGTATATTATTTATATATACACATAAATATACACATTTCACATAGATATATTATGCAAACATATATATACACAGGAGTCTAAATTTGAACTGGATCAAAACCTTTAATCAAAGTTAAAACCTAAAACTAAAATTCGTTCTTGTCTTGGGACAACTTTGATAAAGACTTTTGATCCACTTCAAGTGTTGACTACTGTATATTTTCTAATGCAATTAATCGTTTGACAGCACTAGAAGAAAATAACAAGATAATTGTGTATGTACGCAGTTTATGTTGTAGAACAAAACATCAACGTATTGTCAAGTTGTGTTTACAATACACTTGGTTTTAGTGTACAAAAAATAAATGAAAAAATAATGTGTATATATATATATATATATATATATGTGTGTGTGTGTGTGTGTGTGTGTATGTGTATGTATATATATATATATATATATATATATATGTGTGTGTATGTATGAAATTCATGTATTTCATGTAACATGAAACCTCATAGGAATTGGTTTTCCAGGTTTTAACATTATATCTACACCACTTTATTTCTTCTGACTTGGATGTAATTTACAAATGTTACATTTTCAAACAATATTAGCGTTGGCTGCAAGATACAGAAGAGCAAGTTCACCCTAGACCGGAAGAGTCAATACAGACATTTCTCAATACTGTCTTTTTGTGGACTGAATAAAGACTATTCTTCATACAGATGGATAGACTGCACTGTTTGTACAGCAAAACTCATCAAGCCCCTTATTTTTGTTAATCTAACATTTTGTCTGTGAGGGGATTTGATTCTGTGATTAGATGTTGCCTTAAGTTTGAGAACATGTTGGCGTTACACTTCTCATCAGGAGTTCATCATATCTAAAGTAAGTGGTTAACCACTGGGTTTAGGTTTTCTGAACAACTTCTCTGAAAGTTGAGTCACTGTATAATTTAATATATAAAGTCTTTAAATTTAGCACAATATACACTTTTTTTCTTTAAAGATTTATATTTATACAGTAAATATTTCTATATTGGGTCGGGAAAGGTCCTTCGAACACGTGACACCCGTAGCACAGCGCTAGTAAGCTATTCATGCAGTCATAGCATCGTGAGAAAAGCTGGACCATATTCTCCACATTCAACTTGTGGTTATGTACGTGATCACTTCTACCCTATTTCAGCACAAGACTGGTTTCGACACCAAATCACTAAGGGTGTTTCTGAAAGTAGTGAGGGTGCTCTAGCCTTAGTAATCCATTTTTGACACCTTATATTTTTGTCCTGTCTATTGCATTGGTTTTTAACTATGCCAGTCGAAAGTGGATCCTGCATTTATATGTAGATTCTTTTGCAGCATGTGACCTCTAGTTCCCCTAAAGCAGCATGAACAACCAAACAAATTCTGAATGGAATTTAATGACAGCTTTAGTCAAAATGTACCCTGAGAGATAGATAGATGGATTTACTCCACATGCATCACTTCAGAGCTTGAATGATTCATACTAGACATAAATGTATCATTACAAACTAGAGTCTAGTACAGAAATCTGGCATCTGCATCAGCATGCAAGTTATGAAATCTGTCTGCTGTAAAGGAACAAACACATCTTTACACTACTATTACTCATAGCAAAGACCTCAGCAGGAAAAAACAAGCATTCTAAAAACTACTCACATATCTACTCACAGCCTATTTATATACACACACTGGCTAACAAAACATAATGCATCTTTATTTACCAAAATAAAAAGTGGTTCGTACACACCACAGAAGTACACTCACACGTGACATAAAGGTAACTCAAAAGAGGACTTAATATTCATTCATATCTGTACGACAAACAAGAGCATAGGGAAAACAGGGTTTTTTGTTCTATGTTTTTTTCAATTTGTATAAATTCATATGCACGTTCATAGAGTCTGTTTAATTATACATTTGTTTTAAAATGCATAATTAAATAAAACGTGTTTCGTATAAAAGTCTTGAGATGAGACACTTCTCTTTTAAATACACACAATAAAACAAATTCTTACTTTGACTAGACAGGTTGACGCTGATTAAGGTAAGCAAAGCGTGAATCCAGATCAATCGGTGCGCCATTGTTTCTGCGTGAATGAAAGGAAATTACTATATTTGTCGAAGCGCGTAGTGTTTCCGTCATGAATATAAATAGAAGCAGCTCTTTATAGTCAGGTGTGGAGCTCACCGTCCTCCAAAGGCATGTGACCTACCTGGGTCACGCCCTTCAGAAGAGTTGTGCTTTTTTTTTTTTGTTAGGCATATACAAAACACCTTTATATTTACATTGTACCTGACATATCAGTTTAAAAAATGCGCTGTTTAGTCACTATTAATTTGTATTACCTAACTGGACTATAGGTGGCATAGGAAGCGCTGTACGCCTTTTATTATTGAAGATATCACTCCGCTGGAAAAAAAAAAAGCCATCCGCGATTATTAATAATACTGTACGACCAGTCACTCAGCTTGTCATCTGAGAATCTACAAAAAGATGACAAATCCAGAAAATCAGCGATTAGTAATTGTATATAGCAGTTTTTATTCTCATAAAGTAACCTGCCAGAGTTGTTTCAGAATAAGACGTAAAGTAGTTCTTCAACAGTTCAGAGGTCAGTCAGCATTAAAGATTCAATCAGAAGTAATTACATTATATTAACGTGAAAAAGATTTGCTTACAATTCCTTTGACTACTGATATTTTCAAAAGTATGGTGTTACTCTGCTGTAGTTTTTTTTACACACATTCACCAGTCTGCCAAATAGGCACTGCAATTGTTTGTACATCTATTATAATACAATTAGATTCATTTTAATACCACCTTCTGTAAGAATCTTTTGCATTAATTAACAATTGCCACGGTTTGGTGTATTTTGGGAAGTAGTTATAGATGCAGTTATATATAATGCATAGAGACTGCATTATTAAGACACATATATGTTGGTTATGATGCTTGCTTTGGGTAGATATAGACAGCTAAGAATAAACACCATCACCTAGAGGACTGCTTTACCACAGCTTCTGTGTGCTTCTTTTAAGATATAAGTGGTAGATATTTTATATATTGTATTACTAGGTTTGTGAATAAAATTACACCGTTGTAATAAAAAAGTTAAATAGAAAATAGAAAAAAGCTAATCAAAATAGACTATGTTAAACAACAGTTTTGTCTGCAATAAATTGTAGGCCTATACGCAGGGTAGACAAATGGATAAACACACCCACCTAGAGGATAGTTCAAGCACAGCTATGCACATGTAGAACTAGACATCAGTAAAATCAAGTATTGCATGACTTTATTCAAATTGTTATTTAAGATTTGTTATTGATCTATTAATAGAGAGACAGGGAGATAGATTGATAGATCTGTTACATTTAGGGCCGGTCTCACAAACAGGGCTTAGCTTAAACCAGGACTAGGCATTAGTTAAATTAAGATATTTAAACAACTTTTACAAAAATGC
>JAUMHI010000067.1:3094483-3105915 GCA_032359435.1 Enteromius unitaeniatus
ACCCATCTGACAGCTCGACCAATCACCAAACAGCAAAGAGAAACTCTTTTCAACAGCGCTAATGATGCTCTCTTAGACAAAGACTACTTAATTGCTGCCCAATAAACATTGATTTTTGCACCACTGAAATGAATGGAGCACATATCTTTTAACTTAAAATGAGTTTTGCACGATTTATCTCAGAAATACTGCTTCAGTATAATGTAGAGGAAGAGCCAAACACTTTCTGTATGTGTACTTCAGTCTTGGGTTGCGTGTCTGCCTAGTTCGACACGTGTTGTGCAGCTTTATAATGGTATGTTTATGTGCACATATGTGTGTTTCAACATTGGTCCAGGATCTCTTCAGAAAAATTAAAAGAATTGTCCATCAAATTGTCAATGAAGTATATTCATTTCCCATGAAGCAGGATGTGATAAAATAGAAAGAGGTTCTTGTTGGGTTGTGTATATGTTAAAAGCAGCAGATGGCCTGCAGGCAATGCAGAAGTACAGTAACAGGAATCATCTGCAGCGGAAATAACTCCCTCTCGCTCTCATCCACACACTTCCACTTCTGCGGCCTTTCTGCTTCTCTTATCAGAGACGGTTTAATTTTCTGATTATTGATTGACTGTCCAGGCAAATTAATTGATGCTACTACAGAATTCAAATTCAGAAGATTATCAACAAAATGACTATCTAACCTGGCTTACCATTGAGGATGCTTCTGTTGGAGCCTTGAGATTTAATACTCTTAGCTTTGCCGATGAAATATATAGAAATATAATTGCAAGTTCATATTCCATTACACTATTGGTCCCAATCTAGGAATCAAAACTTCCTATATATATTCAAAACTTTTGATAATAAATAATTAAGATCTCTCTAAAAGACATCCTTTAATGAATCCAAGTCTAAAAATCTCACTTTCTGTAACCATACTGTACAGTAGGTCTTGCAAATCCAATTAGTCTTTTTCATTCTTTGGATGCTGTTTATGACCCACTAAATGTCTAATTGATTGGTTGGTTGGGCTAATTATGATTACAGGTGATGCAGATTATGGAGAAACATGAAAGCTTCTTTGATGAAGGGCTATGTGAAGAAAATGTTTTGCAATTACTGAGAATCTTTGAGAAGTTTTTTATTTTATTGTATTTTTTAAATGGAAGAAAGTATTGGAAGAAATACTGTAATTTAAATTAATACAACATTACAATCTTTCAACACAAACCCATTTAAAGGGATAGCTCACCCCAAAATTCTGTCACTAATCCTCATCTTTCTAAACCCTTTGTTCATCTTCAGAACAAAAATAAAGGTATTTTTAAAAGAAGGTCTTGCATATTTTAAAGGGTCATAAAAGCCCAAAACACATTTTTTGAGACGTAAACATATGTTGTGCATTGCTTAAAACAGTAATAGCTGTCCCAAAATATGTTACAAAGTGGAAACTGTTTTTTAGCGCTTTTTGTGATCATTTCGTGCATCCGGTTTTGAGGCCTGTGACGTAGACGCAGGTGTTTTTTAGCACTCATTGTGTGGCTCGTACAGTACTTACATCATCGGGTTGATGCCCCCTTTTAAGCATTATTCATAAGCAGTGATACATTGTACATGACAAAGGACTCGTCCAATCTGCACCATGCTTTGCATGAGCCGTCGTAGTATATTTATACATGGGAAAGTAGCACTTGTGTCTACTTAATTTTAATCGCATGAAGACTGTGTTTACCTCAGAAAAGTCATTCAATGTCCGTAGATCATTCATCTAGAAAAAAGAGCACTTTAAAGAATAGCTAAAATCATATAGTTAAATAGGAAAGTATGCTTTTTAAAGACTAGATGTAGTTGTAGAATCAACCAGCAAGGCTAATAATGGGCTTATGCTAAACAGAAAAACCTTGAGCTGTTGCTATGCAGGGCTGCCAGCTGAAGAGTGTTTCTTTTGTGTTTAGGGCACAACCTCTATCTCTGGGGACAACAGCTGGCACACAGGAGGGAAAATGGAGGGTATCCAGATGCACACACACAATTTATCTTGCTTACATTTTGAACATTTCGAACATTTTGAATTTGATTAATGATATGAAGTGATGTTTTATGTAAGTAAAGTGTGCATTTAGAGCCAGTGACATTTTACATGCATTTGGCCATCGCTCCACAAGCCTGTGTTCAGTTTGAGGAAGAGATACGAGTTTAAATGTGTGGTGCTTAAAAGAGGGAATGCATTGATCTACGCCGTGAAGAGCTCTTTGTTCCCGGTAACAAAGAGCAAAGCGTGACATGAGCTAATTAATCACATAGCCTTTAACAAGCCACGGCCTGAGCAAGATTGAATGAGTAAGATAATGAGTGAGAAATGGAGAACATGGGAATGTGATAGAGAGATAAAGGGATAGTCAGTGAGGGGGGAAAGAGATACACAGGGAAAGTGTACAGACAGAGACACAACAGTGAAGAAAGTGACAGTACCAGGTGCATGTTGCTCAGGGCACCCTCTAAACATTAAATAAACAGTTAATAAAGGCCATTAAACAGACCATAAACAGTTAATGAACAGCTCATTCATTGGTGAGTATAAAGACTTTATTTTTTTATTTGATTTTTTTCTCTTTGTGTGCTGAAATGTCTATAACACTTTTATTTTTGCAAACGAATTGTGCAAGCTTAAAAATTTGGGTTAGATTTGCATGTTATAAAAAACAATTATATATATATATATAATAAAACAAAGATAATAAAGACAATAAATAGAATTTTTGTGATCTGAATGATTCAAGTGATGGTAAATGTCTTTTTTTTTTTTTAGATTTTATATTGCATAAAAATATAAAATATAAATATATATAAATCAAATACTACAAATAAAATGGGATAAAATAGACCCTGAAGTTTAATACTAAAGGATAGGGGAAATCAGGCTATTTAAGATAAAACTGTACTTCATATACTTAATAGCTTTGCCTATATAATCTATATTTCCTCCATAGTCGTATTTCTGTTTTTCAGGCACATGAATGGTTTGGCTCTTTCTGTAGAGTAATGTGAGGTTACCTCTGATTTGAATTAGTGCTGACTGGTACTGATCTAAACTGAGGTTGTGGAGTTTGGTTTTAATTGTAATTGCTTGCTACAGATTTTACAGTGAGGTCCTGCATCCCACAACAAACCTGGACCAGAAAAATATAAACAAACGGCCGCTAACATCCCATCCCGTCTCGCACTGCATGGATCTGGGGGTTTCGTGGATGAGCTGAAAAGGAGCAGCCAGAAATCTGATTGAGATTTTGGAGGCTTTCACACCATCATACACCGGTGTGGTTCCTTCATCAGCTAATGGACGGCCTGGGAGTCCAGAGATGGTGATAATGCAGCAGAACTACTACAGGTCAATCCAGTGTCATTTTATGACTCTGTATTGTGTCAAAAACGTATATATTAAATGGATGCCAGTTTCCCTAGAGGTCTGAAAAGGTGGCGTTTCACTGACAGAGGGGGAGGGGCTAATACACAGTTTCAATAAAGAGGCGGGGCCAAGACTACTACATATAGTACATGTGTGAAAATACCTGATCAGCATTTTTTAAATTATATATATATATATATATATAAATACATGTATAAATTAAAATATTTATGTATTTATTTCAGCACGCCAGGGCTGAACTCACATTCCTTTCTTTCTTTTGGTGGTTGAAGTGCCCATGTGTTTTTTGGGGGCCATCTTCTTAATTCCAAAAAACTTTCAAAAGGTCAGAGCACAGTATTGTTATTTCACAAGCAAACACAATTAATCACTGTTGCGCTCATATGAAGAGTAGAATAACATCTCAGTTCTCAGAGGCCATTTATCTGTGAGCCAATCTGACTATTAAAACAAAGAAAGCTCTGATGTACATCAATACTGATGAATACTGACGGATAAATCTAACACACATGCACACACTATCCACTCTCACACTCAATCTGTTATCTGCTTCCTACAACACATCCAAGCCATCCATCCATGTGCAAAACTTCATTTAATCAATTTCCTATGTATTTCAAAATGCCCTTTGAGAATGAAGATGGGTGGGAGATTTAAAAGAAAATCGTTTTTTGCATTGCAGCAGTGGTCTTTAAGGTCTTTCTTCTCATTGACTTTAGTTGCTCACACACGGGTCCACATGGCCGCCCCTGTACAGTCTATTAATAATAAAGCCTTCCTGAGACAATAGTTACCCACAACAATGACATATCAGGGAGATTTATCATCTCCACTGACTGTCTGCAGCATGTGTGTGTTTTGCATTCATCTGTTTGTGAGAGAGGTTTGTCCATGTGCAGATCTTTCCTCGCCTCCAGCTCCAGTCGGATAATGAAAGACTCCGTTGTTTTGTTTCTAAGTCTCTCTTATCTGCTTCTGAAGGACAGTGTGAGTGTTTGCGCTGCGATACAGACATTTTTGCAGAAAAGTATTTGCTGTTGCCTGAATAGCCAAGGTCAGCTAATAGCTGAAAAACCTTCAGATATCTCTTAAGAATATATACACATTCTCTTGCACTGAAGACTTGAAGTATTGAGAGAAAAACTACTCATTTTATTTGAACTATTATTTTATATTTTATTTTATTTTTCCTTTAAGCACAGTCATTGTTATTGCATGGATATCTTGCTATTTTATTTCGACATCTCTCCTGGGACAAGTCCAAATACAATCTTCCACTGCCATGCTTAAAAACACAATTCAAGGGGAGTGGCCTCTTCAAGTTTCTCAATTTAGTGCTGGTTTTCATAATTTGCTCCAGAGACAAAGAGAACGTGAGAAAGAAGAGAGTCACTTTCATATTCCCATGAAGCCAAAGAAACGTCCTAGAAATCTGAATTGTTTACTTATTTTGATGGTTCTCCCATTTAAGGGCATCCATGAAGAATTGCTGTTATCCTGACATCAAGATCAGCTCCAAACTAAAGCTCTTCATTTCCTTGTGTTTGGCTTGGATTGTACACATTAAAACACTGAGGATGTTTTCACTCCAAATGAAGAATTCTATTTAAGATAAATGTGACAGCATCTTCTACACTGAAAATATACAGTATGTATGTATATATATGTAAATATATATATATATGTAAACCCTTTTGTAATTGTAAAGATTTAATAAATATTTATATATAAGACCTAGAAAGCTGAAACTTGGTCAGAAGGTAGTACTCTTGCTCAGGTTGTTACCTCGAACCCTGGTAATTGCTGCTTGCAGCTATATTTAATTAATTAATTTTTTTCCACCGAGGAATTATGATGCTGCAAACATTTGCATGGCACATTTTCAGATCTGTCAGGCCAGACACCTGAATCAGCTGTATGAAATGCCATAAAATCCTTATTCTGCTGTGAGTTTATGAATTACTGCTGTCAAGATCAATAAAAATTTACCCAAACATCTCTTTTATAACATTTTTGTTTACAGCTTGCCATAATCAAAATTATTTGCAACAGATCTCAGAAATAGTGCTGAGATTTGTAATTGCATTATAAACATTAAAAGCCATGTTTTTATTGAAATGAATGGCAATGCCTTATTGTGACCTGATATTACTCAAATCTGTTTTTTTTTTTGTCTTGACACGAAGCATGTGTATCTCTTCAGGAGTTTTTAATGATTTTTTAAAAAAAATATTTTGTTTGATTTCATTTCAATCAAACGGGTAACAGGAAATTATTTATTTATTTGACATTTTAAAAAATGATGTCTGCGCACTTTTATAAATGGTCTCCATTTCTACTTTAAGCAAATAAATGTCAAGCCCCCCAAAAAAAACTGCAGTGCAGTGTTATTTTAGTATAGTAATTGTAGGCTATATAATTTTTTCAGACCTCCAAATAGGTGAAACGTGTCTTCAATTATCATCTGAAATCAAAATTCTGATTCAGCTTTCAGATTATATATAGCTAAATCTTTATCAAATTGATATATAGATTACGGTTATTCTTGTTATTTAGATAGAGCGGCTAATAAATCAGAAGTCTCCCACATTCACAGAATAGCTTTAAATAAAATACTTCCGTGTTGCGTGAGTGGGGAATAAACCTACTTATTAGCCATTTTACGAAGGTAAGTTTATTTTAATGCTTTATTTTATTTAGCCTTATTTCAATAAATGAAAAACGATGTAATAGTTTCAGTTACCACCAACAACAGCAGTATTAAAATGAATATGGGTCCACCTTCAATTGTGGTTGAGGATGACAAGAATGACAAATGTCATTTATCAAACGCGCCCTTGACCGCAGCACTTAACCTCAGGAAGCCCTAGAGGAATTGTTGCTTTTGGCCATTAAATTATAACATATGACACTTTGTTGTATGTATATAGAAGCACAGTTGGAGGACTATACTAAGCCCTGCTACCCCAACCTAAACACCACAGGATGAGATGCTAGATAATGAGAGTGAGTTGCCTGTGTTCTGTCTAATCTGGGGCTCAGTTTTAATCCCTAAACCCTCTGAGGCCTTAACAAATGCACAAACACATATCTGGCCTGAATGTATGTGTCAGCAGAACATGAGGTCTGGTAGACCACTGCAGACCAGCGAAAAACCGGTTGTCATGTTTCTTAATCTAGTTGAGGTTTTTTGCAGGACTGTGTGCAATGTAGCTGAAACCGGGGTGACACTTTACAATAAGGCCTTAACTATCATGAACAAACAATGAACAATACATGTTTTGCAGTATTTATGTATCTTTGTTAATGTTAGTTCATTGTTTGTTCATGTTCATGCATTAACTAACGCAACAAACACAACTTGTGATTTTAATAACGCATAAGTAAATGCTGAAATCAGCATGAACTGAGATTAATAAACGCTGTTGTAGTATTGTTCATTCTATAATGTAATGTTAACTAATGAGCATTTTTGAGTTTCCAAAAACAGTGTTATTTTAAAATTGTAGTTTTAGTTCTTATTTTAAATTAGATTTGATTATTTTTTAATGTTAATGTTGGTTGAATTGTTAGAAATTTTGTTTTCTAATTTGATAATTTTTTTTACATTTTATTTACTTTATTATTTAAACTCAAAAAAACAAACAAACTAAAAAATTGCCTGCTTTTTGTTTTTTAGTTATGTCTATTTCATTTTGTCTACTTCATTTATTTTTATTGAACGAAAATAACCTGGCCTAAAAACATCTGTGATGTTACCATGTGTGAACTATTAACAGCAATTGTTAAAACATTGTTTCTTGTTTCTGAGAAACTAGTGTCTTCTCTCCTCCTCAAACTATCCGTAGCTCCAGCCAAAACCATAAAGTGCTTTCAGGCACGTCTCTCATCCGCTGCCTGATTCTCTGTACACTGGAAGTTTGATTAATTGCAGATTATAGATTTTACAGTTTTGTTCTCCATAACATCACTCCACAGTTATTAAAACAAACTCCTTTTGTGTCCCGCAGAGTTAATCTCAATGATTTACAGTCATGACTACTGCCAAAAACACTGGACTACCACCCATCAGAGAGAGAAAACCACTCAAAAGCAACAAAACACACTAACTGACCAATCATCCACTGACAAGAACACTAACCATTGTAACAAAGGCCGACAAAACACACCCTTTAAATGTAGTCCTATAGATCCTCACAGCAATATAGAACAGCGAACAGGCTCAGGAAATGACTGATATAACAGCACTGATCTGTAGAATCACAGTGATTATCTCTGTTTGCTTTACTCTGATCTCTTGTATATTTACAGATTACCTGTAATAGTGTAATGTTCACAGTGTATTGGTGCTTGGGTTCCCAGCGTGAATTGCGGCATGAATAAAAGCACGCTGTATTTTCTTGTTTATTAAAAAATTGTTAAATTTTAAGTCCAAAAAAATGTGTAGCCAGCAGCACATTATCCTTAATTATCATAATGAAGAACCATTTACACTTTTTGTTACACCCTTCATTGCCGGCCTTAGTTAAATTCTGAAAGCCAATGCAAAATTTTGCAACAGCTTATTGTTGAATTTAATAAACCCTGTCAGTTTTTTAAAAGCGACAGTAGTTGCAACCACTTTTATTTCTACAACCTGACATTTTTCAGAGTGAAACAACTAAAAAAGTGAGTGGGACTTGATTTTATCCTTTCGTTGTTGATTGCATTTCAAAAATAATATTACAAATAACAATCTTAGTTGCATGTTTCATATAAATGGCCAAACAACAAGTTTGCTTTTTTTAATTTAATTTAAAGGTGGTACATGCACTTTTTCAAGCTGTTTGGACTGAAATGTGTGTTGGAAGTGTGCATTCACCACCACGATAAAGATCCACAGATAGTTTTCTTTTGTCTTAATAAAAATAAGTTGCCCCTTCTAAAATCAAGCCATTCTCAAATGCATGTTGGCGTGGCGTCACACAGACAGAGGCCACACCCACAATAGTTGATTGACAGCAGCGTGTCACACAGACTGAACTGGTGTCTTACCTCAGACCTGCCCTGAGTGAGCAGTCATCAGACCGAGACGCAGAGACAAGGAGATTGAGGTGCAGCCTCACCTACATACCTATATCTTTGAGAAATTTTAAAACAAACTATATTGCAAACTTTCCATTAAGACCCTAAAGAATCATATTAGCTAGTGGAAAACTGGCTAACCCCTTTAAGTTGTAGTAATTTTAGTACTTAAACTTTTTTTTGGCCAATTAGTAAAGCATGTTTTTTTAAGCAGATGTTTTTCATCTAATATTTATGATTCGTGAAATGAAAATTTCCTCTGACTTTACTGCTGTAATGTGACATATTTCTGTCAAAAAAAACTGGAAAGTGAACAAGTTGCAGTATGATTAAATATCGCAGTCAAAAACAAATAAAAAACTGCACAGATGAATCATTCACAAAAAGACCAATGACATGCATTAAGAGAATTAATGTTAGGCAATGAAGGCAATGTCAAGATTTCATGGCCTTCGAGGCTTTCTTTAACAAAACCCACACGATCCCACAAACCAAAACTACTCCCACTTCCTTCCCAGCAGTCTTTTTAATCTGTTTAGAAATATATTTCACAATATCAATAGTATTTAACAAAATCCAATTAGACTTTATTAAAATCAGACATGCTTCATTGACAGAGTTAAAGAAATCTCTTTAAGATTGCGTTTCTAAAAACTCAATCAAAAGAAAATAAAAAATATTCTGCTATTTACAGAGGGCACGAGACAAACTGCTTTAAATCAACATTCTAAACACCGTTAAACTTTTTATACATGGCATATGTATCTGTACCCATGCGTCACACAGGCTTTCCTGGCATATAAACATTCTATACGCAACTCTGCCCAGTCATTAAAGAGACTCCCGAACATAATCATACGCTCTCATTAGCACACAAAGCATTCTTTCTGCATTATGATGTCATGCTTTACCAGCCCACTGAGGCTATATGGGCCAAAACACTGGAAGGCAATTTTCTGGCACATTCTTGATGTGAAAACATATGACAGTTTTCCTTCAGAATGCTTGTTATGTTTATAAAGCATCATTACAGGTACATGAAACATTATGTTGTTGGTGTGGTTGGCATGACAAGCTTTTATTTGTTAAAGAAGAGCAAGTCACAAAACTCTTAACTTAATGATTTACACATTTCCTAACCAGGAGCGATGTGTAAGACATTTGTCATCGGCAAGATTTATGCTATGGCGGGTGGAAATCCTGTTCTTAATATATTTGATATTATATTTTTGTCTAATTTACCTGTTAAAATATCTATCCTTTAAGTAAGATCAAGCAAAATACCTTTATTTTAAATATAAAATGTATTTTGTATTTTGAAACTATGCCTTCTGATGTACTTTTATGTTTATTTCATGCTATAACTTAAAAAGATAAAGAGATGTTCGGTTTATCTGCTGCTTGAATTAAGGTGATGTGTGGTGTTTGAGGGCCATGGATTCTCGGACATAGCAACAGCATCTGGTCTTTGCAAACGGTCAGTTGTGAACACTTTACAAGCTTTCACATGAACCGTATTAGCATTTAATTGGACGTCAGGACAAGTGTTATGTGCAAATACAAAACTATCCTGTTCTGTTTTAATTAGCAACAATTTTATACAAAAATTTCCAATAATGTCAGCGGGCATGTGGACAGAAAGTTGAAATTGGTTAACTATAACCAATTTAATTGTTTGCTAATTCAAAATGGACAAAGTTTATATGGGTCAACCTGTGCACAACCAAGTAGCTGGGAGTTGCTCCGCTCCACAGAGTTTAATGCATTGGGAATGTTGACATGAATCATATAAAAGGGCCTTCGTATGACGGGATTCTGGTAGAGAATTCTAGAGCAGCGGTTATGTAACTTTATGTAACCCTTTGTTCTTATATAATTGCTAACAAAGGTCTATTAAAATTCACGAGGAGACGATGGACTGTTTCGAGAGAGCATTTGTCAGTGGAGCCAATGAGGCAGTTACAATCAGGAAGTGGCTGTTGCTTTGAGTAAATAAAATTGATAAAGTTTGATTTCATTTCTTTTCTTGCTCTACAAAGTTGATGCTGTAGGTGAGCTGGTGTCCATTGTCCCAGGCGTACAGAACCTTCTCTTTCGGGTTGTAATCGACTTGTGTGGTGAACCCGTATTCATTAATGAACGGTAAACGCGGAGATGCCTCGGCACCCGTCAGCGTGTCATAAGCATACGAAACTTCACCTTCCCGCTGATTGTAAATGTCCACCGCATACAGGACGCCACATATTATGAAGCAGTTCCCAAAGGAATTTCTTCGCAGTCTCGTCCTCCACGTGGTCTCCTTTTTGACAGAGAGATCATTGGGATCTAGTTTGCTGACTACAATGACTTCGGCCTGTCCGTAGTCATCGTCAACAGATGGGTAAATGACCCAAAGTCCGTTCTCATCCACGGCAAAGTCGATATCAGAATGGCCTTTCCACTTCCAAGGTGTGGTGTCTTCGTAGACAACGTCGTGGAGCTGAGCCCAAGCGGCTACAAACCGTTGCTTGAGGTCATATTTGATGATGTTCTTTGTGAAGGCACGGTTATAGTAAAACCCTCCTCTGTACACAACATGGCCTGTTCCGATCCAGTTATAAGGCAGCTTGTACAGGTTACTCCAGCGGCCTGCCAGGAAAGGAAAGAGAAGTAAAGAAAATGTGTACAATAATGACATTTTGTCTGCAATAAACTCCATTTTCTATTGTGTAGGGAATTAATAAAGCACAACAAGTCATGCTGAAACCAAGCAGTTTTCTGTTGGATACAGGTCATTTCACTCAACTTAACCCACTGTGAAATCTGCATGGGAAAATATTTCAGCCTCAAGCAAAACTCCCAGAAACTTTTAAATGTAAAAAGATTTTAACTACAACATTAAATATAACATATAAAAATAATCTTGTTTGTTGATAAAACAGCAAATCAAGCATTAGAAAACAAGCAATTCTTAGTTT
>JAUMHI010000067.1:3106015-3117706 GCA_032359435.1 Enteromius unitaeniatus
AATATAACATATAAAAATAATCTTGTTTGTTGATAAAACAGCAAATCAAGCATTAGAAAACAAGCAATTCTTAGTTTTGATGTATTCTTTAAATTGTTTATATATTTAATTTATTGTATCCATTTCTATATCTCTCTTTCTCTCTCTGTATTTGTAGATAGATAGATAGATAGACAGATAAAATATACAAATAAGGTAATTTCCCCCCTATGGTTATCTTGCCTTTCTTGCAAAGCGAGCCAAAACGGCCACTGTTGCCCCCTAATAATTCTGTGTATGACTCCCCTAGCTCTTAAAAGGAAATATTTTCAGAAATATATTAATACCACTAACACAAACACACACTAAAATCCACTGTAACATCTTTAAAACTCTTTCGTTTCTTCCAGGGCCAAACTTTCTTTCACTCTGACACACACATGTATATGTTCACTAAGCAGCACACACCCAGGCACAAAAACAAACTGGCATGTTCTCAAGCACAGACATTGACACCATTCACACTTACAGTTCAGAAATCCAAACCTTATCCAAAGAAATCCCTTTCATCATTTCCTAAAATTAATATGATCATCTTTTAATGAGTCACATTTTGCCTTAAATGATATTGTCTCTAGACAGCTGCATTCATTTAGTAATAACAGCATTAAGCCTGAATTATCTTACACACCCTGTTTAAAGTTGTCCAAGTTCCGGAACTCCACAAGGTTGTTGCCATAGTAATAGTTGGTGACGTAGATTTTAGAGTCCCTGGCGGCGGGATCCTTCATCCATGCGCCCTCATTCCTACCGTAACTGTGCTGTTTGACCGGCAGATCAACGGAGGCCAGCGTCCCATCACAGCTGTTCTCTTTAACTGCCAAAAAACATCAACAACTGCACCATGATGCAACCACATCGATTGGATGAAGAATTTTACTTGGCAAATTTTTATTAAAAGTTTAGTTTTACTTACATTTCCAGGACTGTTTCAGTTTACGTAGTTTTTAAACCAATGCTTTTTTTGTTTTAGTTTAGGATAATTTCAATGTCTTTCATTGTAAATATCAAAGGAAAACAAAGCTATATCAAAGATGTTGATTCCACATGAATCTGTAGCCATTTAAAAAAGAAAATTAAATAAATAAATATCCGTCAAGGTTATCTGTAACCTTGACTGGGGTGTAATCAGATCGTATGAAAAATAAGGAATGAGATCTTACAAAAAAATCCAAATTAGCCTTCAATTTAACGAAACACTAAATATTTATGAATTATCATAAATCTACTGTACCTGAGATGTATGAGTTGTTGCCGGTGTTGTCCAGCACTAGTGCAATGGTAGGAGCCGGTCGCTCCTCTCTGTATATTGTTCTGCTAGTTGTTGTCGTTCTTTGGGTTGTTGTTGTTGTTGTTGTTGTTGTGGAAGGATCTGTTGTTGTTGTCGTGGGTACAGTTGCCGGGGCTGACTCTGTTGCTAAGGTGTCAGGAAATATGGTACTTTCCTCCTCCTCTACCTCTACTTCAAGCACCGTGTCTGTTTCATCAGGTCTCTCTTCACATGAAACAAAAACAGAGGGAGACATTAAAATCACCTCACAATCACAACAAACACTGAAAACAAGTTTTAACATTGATAAGAAGAAATGTTTTTTTGAGTATCAAATCAGCATATTAGAATGATTTCTAAAGAATCATGTAACACTTAAGACTAGAGAATGATGCTGACAATTCAGCTTTGCATCACAAAAATAAATTACATTTTAAAATGTACCCAAATAGAAAACAGTTTTTTAAATTGTAAAGATATTTTAGAATATTATTGTTTTTTTACTATGTTTTTGATCAAACAAACTTCTTACGAAATATCTTAGTTACTTCAGACTTTTGCATATGACTTGACAAATTCTGAAATAGACGAGCCAAGCACAGAGCTATTTATTTCCTACACCTGTTCTGTGTGGGTACATGTCTCTGGAAACATTGTAATGGCAGTAAAACCTGTTGACATGTCAAAGCTTGAGTTTTAAATCCTTTTCTGCACGAATTACTCAACGCTTCCAGGACAAGATGACTTAGATCTTAAAATCCGAAGTATTTTAAAGTTGATGTCCGAATGTGTATTTTGCCAAACTGCTCTCCACAACAGTATGAAAACGCCTGGTTTCTCATGTTTAGCATCTAACACGCTCAACCTCACCAGGGTTTGTCATATTTACTGTGGTAGTGCACCTGCCGGCATTGCGGGAAAGCTATATTTACGAGAGACTGGATCCGATTACTGTACATTAGATCACAGGGTGGGACGACGGAAATAAATCGCATTTAATTGTAATTTATGTTTATTAGAACATATTTACTTGACTTTCGCTTGGTCCGCCGGCTTTTCTATTGGCTTTGCATTCCTGTCAGGACAGATCATACTGAATCTCCATCACAGCTCTGTTATACATTATCTTAAACCAGTCAAACAAGTCCAGCTCAATTTCCAAGACACGCTAACAAAGTTAAACAGACCTTAGTCTGAGGAGATGTCATATTCAATTTGATGTGAACAAAGACAAAGCTTCTGAGGTAAGGTTTGTTTAAACTGACAAAGCACTAAAAAAAAAATCACATTTTCAGCTGACAATAAACATTCAGTCGATACAATGATAGGTTATGAAAATTAGAAGTGACCTAAGATCTAAATACAGATTGAGATCCATTTAGCAAATTTTATGCATTCTCTGGGAATCAAAACCATGACATTGGCATTGCTGCAAACGGAAAAGTGCCAAGGAACTTTCTTTAAATATTAAAGAAATTTATAATGTTTTAAAAAGGAAGAGTGTTCCTTACACACTTGTTAACGTTTGTCAAATAGGTCAGATTAAAAAAATGGCATCTACTAATCTACTAATGCTGTGTTACAGTACATTCAGTTTGGAAAGTCAGGATTTACAACCTGGAAATATGCAGGCAATTTAACCCATGTGAAGACACTGATTAAAATAACTTTTTTTGTTTTGTTTTTTGTAACTTTTTCTCATTTAAGTTCATGAATGTGCATGCAAAGCTTCAACACATATGTGTTTTGTAAAGCATTTGGTAACATCAGTTCTATTGGGGTCAGATTGACTATTGGTTTCATGCAATTCACCAAAAACCAACACTTTGAAATACAGCAAAGAATCCAGTGAAAAGCAGAACACCTATTTGTAGCTTGTAAAAACTTGTTAAAACATTAAAACACTTAAGAACTTATTTAAGAACAAATTAAAGACTCAACATTTTCTCAAAATCAACCACAGAGAATTTGTAAGTCTGTAAAATGTCTGAATCTCAATTACTAGAAGTTTGAAAACTCATTTTACCTTTTTAGCAAGGGTTTGAGAACCAGACATAAAATGTACAAATGGTGATAAATAGTATTTGTAGTTAGATTAAGTGCCAATAAGGTACTATTTACACTAAGTTAATCAAAAATAAAAAAACAGGAGTGTGTGTGTGTGTATGTCTTTGCAGCTACTTTTAAACTAAAATATGTGTTTAAACGCAACATTTTTTATTGTTTTAGCCTGACTACTTCAGACTTCCATTCATTGTTAATTTGATTCTGTACTCAATCTGAGACAGCAGGCTATCTACAGTTTCTCAATCAACAAACAGAGGGCAGGCGTAGAGCCGTCACGTAGACGCTAAGTGTTGAATTTTAGATTGTAATTTAGGTTAGGGAAATAAAATGCAAAGATTTGAAGACTGGCACAGTGGAACATTACTTACAACATCTGAAAATTTTTTTTAAACTCTAAAACTTTCATCTGCAAACCTGAACTGCAACGTGAGACGTTTCCAAAGTGCTAGAGTACGGACTAATATAAGGGCCGTTGGTTTACTGTAATTTATGCTTTAATCAAATTCCTTGTGATTGGATCTAACGTGCTCCGAAATAGTCAGGACCCATTTTGGGCAGCAGTGATTAGATTACACCTATGGATAACACAAGATTAGATCACACCGCATTACATGTCACTATAGATGCCATTGAATTATACAATCATGGTTCTAAAAAGCCGCCCAATCAAAGAAAAAAAACAGTGTGGCCGCAATCACAAATGGCAGTAACCATGGAGTCAGACTGTGCAAGAGGAAACCATCTAGGACTAAAACAGGAAGTGAGGCCGCCTGCCCAAAATGAATAGAAACACTGTTGAGTTGGAGACATTTGGCTGGTTTTTGTAGAAACCCTGCAGTCGATATGAATGTCATGCGTGCATCAGAAACTGAAGCTAATTCATTAGTGCATGTTGGCTGTCATTTCAGACTCTAAAGTCACTCTCTGGCTGGCGTCCTACACTAGTATCCTGTTAATGCGTGTGCTGGATCATCAAATCCCAAGATCCTGAGATCCAGTTACTCTGTGAGATGCTCATTATGTGAGACTTCAGTGTGTGTGTGTATGCTCGGCTGTAGTTTAGGGCCAAAAATATCCCATAAGAGAAAGGAATCCCCAAAAAACTTCCTCAGTTGGCAATCAAAATTACTTATTTTGAAACAGCAGATGCAGTTGTTTGGGTAATCAGAGTAATAAGTATTGCAAATTGTAAAAAAGTTTTATTTCAGGGTTGGAATAAGCAATAGGTAATATTTATAATCTAGATATCAAGGGTATTAAATAGCAAAGTCTATATGTGTATGTAATGTGTAATATTTAATTTTTCATCCGCTCATCTGGCAGATTTACATGTGAAAAAGTGTCTCTGTATTATTGTGGGTAGTATGAGACTATGGAAGCTTATGTCCATCTTGAAATAAAAAAGTATTCACAATCTCAGAATTCGGAACTTTGAGCAATCCTGAGTTTATATTGCAACTGTGGTCATAAATTTTTCATTTGCATTAAATCAACATTATTCTGCAGTGGAAATAAGCCTCCATATGACACAGACAATTAATTTTGCAATTTATTCTGCTCTTGACATGAACTGTATACTCGCATCTGATTAAAAGTGGGCAGGTTTGTGCCTGCTGTTCACGAGTCCCCATATTAATAATTGTATGCCAGAGCAGAAAGCATTTTCAAAAGATGAAGTGGTTTATTGTCTATTAGTTTATTGTGTGGCTGTGTGGATATAAATGTGTGCACATGTGTTTTGGGTTATGAGAGTGTGTCTGCACTAATATTGAATTAAGTGTGTCTGGACTGGCATGGATACAAGCAGCTGTGCTTCTATGGGGAACACAAAGGAAACAAGTTTGTCTTTTAAATAATGTGTGTTTTTGGGTGTGTGACATATCTGAACATTTGTGGGCAAAACTGGAGAACATCTGTCTCCACAAATCTGATAATACCTAAACGAATTATTATGTATTTAATCCATTCCAAATCCTTCGGGTTTCGATTTGTGTATGTGTGTGTGTATATATAATATATATATAAATAAAAGAACTGGCTGTCTTACCTTTTTGGTTGTCTGTCTCTTCAGTTTTGGTGGCTTTGTAGTATGTGATTCCCCGGATGAGTCCTGGCTGATTCTGTGATGGTTTGGTTTTACTGGGCAGTTCTGTTTGCTCTGGTTTAACGGGTTTGTTTGGTTTTGCGGTCTCTTTCTTCGGCTTGGCCAGCTTTTCCTTCACTGGCTTTGGTGGAGGTTTCCCTTTTTCTGGTTTCTTTGCTGGAAACTTTGAAACATTTTTGATATTTGTCCCCAGTGTGTCCTACAAACATAACACATGTCTAGCTGAACAGATGTTAGAGATCTCATCCTAAAAACTCCATGTACGCTTACATATACTGTATGTAATTATATACGGACTGTCCATTTTCACTAAGTGCAAATAGCCTGCTTCGCTGGCAGAGGCTATTTACACTAACTCCACCCACAAACGTGTGATTTGGGTTCTCAACACTACAAAATATAGCCGCCAAATATCAGCTGCAGTGGCGTAGATGTTAAATTGCGTATCATAGTATTTTTGACGTAATGAAATCCGCCTTTGCCGAACTTTATAACGTCGAAATAAATAAAAAATGTATATTCAATAAAAATGAAGGAAATAATCAAAATAAAATATCAGGTAGGGTATGAGTAGGTGTAGGGAGGGCTTTGTTGTCTCAGTAAAGTGGCATGCATTTAATAATTTGAATTAGCATTATAATTTACACTTAGTATGTTATTTTTGCACACTGTACTACAATACTGAGGTGCAAGTAATTGCCTCTGTTTGCAATAAGTAGTGTAAATAGCAGTCAATCTGCTATTTATAGAATCCAGCTATTCGCACTATTCGCACAAATAGCATATCACTAAAAATAGTGCTATTCTCACTTAGTAAAAATAGAATGCATTGCTATTTGCACTTAGTGTAAATAGCATCTATAGCTAAGAAAACATGCTATTTTTAGTTAGTGTAAATAGCATCTAATTATATTTAGTGTTATATTGCAAATGCACAGTCTGCATATTTTTTACGTACTACCAGAGCTCATTCTACATTGAGCTTAACATTGATTTACTTTATCTTTTTGACATAATCTATTCAAATGACTAAAGTCAGAGATGAAATGTCATGACCCTTACCTGAGCTTTGCTTTTAGGGCCTGAGGCGGTGGAGTCTTTCTGCAGCAGCTGAAGGCCCAGACTGGACAGCTCTTTCTTTATGCTCATCATGATGTCAGAATGATTCTCATACTTCCGTAGCTGGTTGGTCAGAGTTGCCACGCTGTCTCTCACAAAGTCATTTTCCCGAGAGAGGTTCATCTTTATCATCTGGGTAAGATACACAGCTTTTTATTACACGACTGCCCTAAATATATTTGTATAAATAAATGCATCTGCATAAAACTCATACTCGTACATCAATTCATCTTTCAATTTAACTTTTTGCTCAAATTGTTATTCTGATAATACAATGTAATTCAATACCATTCAAAATGGCATTTATTTGATAAAAAACACAGTAAAAAGAGTAATATTGTGAAAATGTATTGCTATTTATAGTAACTGTTTTCTTGTATTGTAATATATACTAAAATGTAAGCAAATGCAAAGCTGCATTTTTCAGCATCATTCAGAGTCTTCAGAGTACCATTATCCTTCTGAAATCATTCTGATATTCTGATTTGGTGTTCAAAAACATTTATTATTATCAGTGGAGAAAACTATTGTGCTCCGTAATATTTGGAGAATATAAGGAGAATGTGATATAAATGATGGTAATGTGATACTATTTTTTTCTTTCTGGAATCTAAAAGAATCTTGCATGGAACACCATTTATTTGAAAAAAACATTTTTGGTGACATTGTAAATTTCTTTATTTTTGGTCTGTTTAGTGCATTTCATAAACAAAATAATCTTACTAATCCAAGAAATGCAAAACTGAAGCACTTTCACTAGTGGTCTCAGACAATATAACTAAGGTATTTGATAATGGCCCACATTGTACATGCCGTTAATCTTTCGTGGTGCAGATTTCTAGGCCAGCTTTACCCAATAATGAGCAAAATTTAATTGGAAATAAAAACAGAGTGTATAAGTGTGACTATTACATGACTGTGGTTTTGTCCTTTGGACATTTCCTCTCTCTGTCCTGCTCTTTCTTACACGCACATTATTTTCCCATCCCTCAAGCCAAAGTGGAGTGGTATAACGGATAATAACTTTAGCCAGAGCATTGTGGGTAGCTTCAGAATGTCCTGAGTCCAGTTAAATCCAGCCATGGCTCATTAATGTTCACATATGTATGTTCACACACACTCAGTACTACGATCGCACTCACCTCCTCTAGGTTATTCATTTGAGACACCACCTTATTGATGTACGAGTGAACTTTGAGAAGGTCCATGCTGAAGAGCGTTCCTTCCAGAAGGTCCACCATGGACTGCAGCTACACACAAAGAAGCAGACTTTTTAAACATGAGTGAAAAATGTGTTTTAGAGGTTAAGAAAGCAGATTGGATTTAATGAATTTAATAATGAACAGTTAAAAATGTTTGTCATGTCAAAGATCAACAATAATTAATCATAGGTTTCATGCGTTGGTCAACCAGAAAAAAATTGCATTGGCTACACTCTTAGGTTCTTTATTGATGTTTCTGTGAAGAATCTTTAACATCCAAGGAAACTTTTCATTCCAAAAACGTAATTTTAAGATCTATTCACTATTCACTCACACAGGTTTCTTGGAGAACCGAAAATGGTTCTTCTATGGAATCACTGCCTGTGAAAAACCACTTTTTAAGCTAACAAAAGTTGTTTTATGAAGGTTTTGTTAACGTTCCCACTTCCCAATAAGTTATTCCTTAAAATAGGTATTTGTAAATGTTCAAAATGTTTAAAAAATGTTTAAATACATGAACATTAAGCGAATATTCCATTTTATCATTTTGCAAGTATAATGGAATGCTCTGGAATGTTCTCTCAACATTCTAAAAAATAGAAGTTACATTTAAAGGGGTCAAACAGCGGTACATGCACTTTTTCAAGCAGTTTGGACTAAAATGTGTGTTGGGAGTGTGTGTACACAGCCATCCTACAGTGATAAAGATCCACAAGTATTTTTATTAAATTAAAAGAAGAATAAGTTGCCCCTTCTGAAATCAAGCCATTCTCAAATGCATGTTGGTGTGGCGTCACACAGACAGAGGCCACTCCCACAATGTTTGATTGACAGCAGCGTGACACGCAGACTGAACTGGTGTCTTACCTCAGACCCGCCCTGAGTGAGCCGTCATCAGACCGAGACGCAGAGACAAGCAAGACTCCTAAGAGATTGAGGCGTTTTGTTGTTGAATGTATTAATGAACATAGCAGTAGTCATTTATCCCCGACATCTGAGTGACTGAAGATGCAGAGGAGTAACGTTATGTTTGGGTTTTGAAAGGAAATACGCCCTTGACCAACCAAAATGCTTTTATGTTCGTGTGAATCATTCATGATCCAGCCTCACCTACAGAAGCAGTGAGCATGTCTTTGAATCTTTGCAAATCGCCTATCCAAATAATGTGCTAATTAGCAAGTTTCACTATGAATACGGCTAAAAAAAGATCCTCCGAGCGCTTCGGGAAAGAGGGGCAGAGTCAGCGGAGCTCGTAAAGATTTAAAGGGGAAGTACACAGAAAAAATACAAGTAATATCACAAGAGTGATTTCTAAAGAGCTATTTTATAGGGTAAAAAAATGAGCATTTTTACACTATCTTTGAGAAATTTTAAAGCAATCTATATTACAAACTTTCCATTAAGACCCTAAAGAATCATATTAGCTTGTGGAAAATTGCTTTTGTATGACCCCTTTAAGAGCAAAAACTTCTAACAATAAATGAAAGAAGAGACCACAAAAGTAAACTGCAGCTAAACTGCTTTTCAATTGCATTTCTTTTAAAAGAAAACATCAGCAAATGTAATAATAGCCGTTTCTTCCTTTTTTATTAGAATTTTGCTTTCCAAGAGCCACTGAGTGTGTTTGTTCTTCTCCACAAATGCAAAGCACAGCCCACAGTGTGTTGGCACTGCTGTGTGTACGGGAATCCGACGGCTATTAGTCCTCTCAGTTTTGGGATGTGGAGGCACTGTTCCATACGAGGTCCAAAGTGCATTTTCAAAACAAAGGGCCATGTAAGAGCAATCAAACAAACTTATCTCTATCCATACCATCTTAAAAGAATAGTTCACCCAATAATGAAAATTACACTATAATCTACTAATCGTGAAACCATACCATGTGTATGCAACTCCTTTTTCAGAAGAACACAGTCAGAGTTTAAAAAAAATAAAAAAATATCCTGGCATTTCCAAGCTTGTTCTTCTATTTTTGAAATTATAACCTAAATGACTGACATCCAGCGATGTGCTTCAGAGGACATGTGATAAACCCCGGGAGGCGTATAAGTTAGTTTTACGATGCAGTACTTGCAGATATATCCAATTTGCAGAGCTTCAAAATCATGGCCTCTATCCACCAGCATTACCAAGCGTGGAATAATACACTGAGACAAATAATAAAAAACAAAAAAAAAAAACTCAAAAGAAAGTCATACACAACTAGGATGGCTTCAGGATGAGTAGATCATAGCGGCAATTTCGCTTTTGGGTGAACTATTCCTATAATTTAGAGCAATTTTTAGATCACCTTTCTCTTCTCCATAAATATCAAACCAGAAGCTGAAGCCTAATGATCATCACACAGACACTAAATAAAAAAATAAAAACCTGCCTCAGGTTAACCACACTCCAGCTCATGTTCTACATATTAGATGGAGACATTAATAAATGAACTCAACACAGCAGTAAAACATGGAAGCGTGTGTTAGTTGAGAATCCATTCTGCGTTCACTCAAAACCAAACCTAGAAACTTCCCAGCAGCTCTTGATAAGCCATTGTCTAGCAGACCAGCGAATTAGGTTGTATGCTGTTCATACATTTGTTCACATATTTATTGAATAATTAGTTAAATAATCCAAGTTTGTCTGTGAGTTCACGAACGAGGTGAGGGGTGTGACTAGAACAGCAGTTCATTTGTTAATTTTGTGTGTCCAGATTTAATCGTGGTGCCTATTTTTATCGGTTAGGATCTGCACCGAGGGTCAGTCTTTAAGTGCCTTTGTGTTGGTTTACTTGGAGTTGTAGGCAGCCGCTCGTTGGTTGAGAGGGTTTTCCGGAGACTTCGTCCACTCCTTCTTTAGCTGTTGTTTTAGCTGGGAAAGTCGCATATTGGGGTTCTCCATTTTAACTCGTGCCATGTTTGCTTCTTCAAATGCAGCATAGGCTGCTTTCAAACGACGCTCAGGGTGTCGATCCAGGTCTTCCTTAGTGCTAAAAAAACAAAAGACATGAAGTTGTTTTTTTTTTTGCAAAAACCAGATTGTGATGTCCTTAAATTATGTCCTTAGCCTTTATTTCATGTGATGAGTTGCCCAGAGAGATACGCATTTTTTTCACAAAATTTTTAATTATAAAACTTCCCCAAATACATTAGGACCCTTATTTTGAAATATCTATGTTTTATACTTCAAGCAGCTCATTCAAAGAGTTTAGGTTACAAGGCATTGTTCCGTTAGAAGCAAAAACTACTGGGTTTGTGCACATCAATACAGTGTAAAACAATCTAATGTGCATTTAACTTATTGCTAGTATCCACTGCAACCCTTCTAGACAAAAAATATATCAATCTACATCCTATTACAATATAAAATCATTGCCACGATTCATCAACAATAAATCATAAGCAAGCACTTGTAAATAAATAAAATGCCTAATGTATTGCAAACTGCTCTAAAACAGCAAGCCTGTAAAATGCGGCTCTAAAAATGTAGGCTTTTTTTAATGTATGTGTAATGTTTGTAAAACAAGTCTCCTAATCACTCCAAAAATGTCTCTCTGTAAAGAACAGGATACCTGAGAACTGCGATGGCATCCTCAATGGTTCGGGCCTCCACCATGCCTTCTTCTGGAACTATCCGATTGACATTTTCCTCAAGTGGCATCTCCAAGTGGCTTTTCTCTGTACATTTAATGGATACAGAAGATTAAATGTGAAAACCAAAAAGGCTTATTCAAAACAGCAAAACAATAAGACATTATCATGCTTAGTGTGAAAATAAGTGTTTTTTGTTTTATCCATGCACACTGCTCACACTGGGAACTGTACAAGTATGAATTTTGACCAGCAATACAATTTATTTTGTTGTGTGACTCCTGATGTAACTATTGCTTAATGTCAGCAGCATAA
>JAUMHI010000067.1:3128193-3146513 GCA_032359435.1 Enteromius unitaeniatus
GTGTTTAGAATATAAATAATAATAATGATGCATTAAATATATAAAAAACTAACTGTTTAACTGTTTCCTTCTAAAGCCCATTTATGTTATTATAAGGGAAGATAAATCAATAGAGTCAAAAATGAATTGCATGAAAGAAAAAAATAATGAATTTGCATTAGCGTGTTTAGAATATAAATAATAATAATGATGCATTAAATATATAAAAAACTAACTGTTTAACTGTTTCCTTCTAAAGCTCATTTATGTTATGTTATTATATAGTTTACTCCTAAACCTTTAACATTTTCACCTTTAAAAGTTCTTTATATTGGAAAACAGTTAAAAATGTTTTTCGCACTTATAAAATTGGTGCTTTTTAAGAACGCTTCACCGAAAGGTTCTACCTACATCATCACTGTGACACATTTTGAAATAATACTGCAATGTACGATATAAATATGCATTTGCCATCCTGGATTTGTTATCATTTATGTGACTGAAAATGCAAAATGATGTGATATAAGCACAGAAAGTGTATCACACTGCCATGCTGTGTAATTAATCAGTAGTTTCTGCTCCAGTAGAGCGGGCTCATGTCTTGACCCTCTGAATAGAGGTGTATCAGATGGACGGGTAATAAGAGCATGATTTACCATTACTGTCCGAAGAGAATGAATAATTATTTTTGGCGTAAATTATTCATGAATAATGTTACACTACATTTATGGTATAAAAGCTATTATACCAAGTTTTATTTTTTGCAACATCTGAATCTGTCAGTCACAGGTTGATTCAGCTGGTTCTCATCTAAATTAAGTGACTTATATATGTACCACACACACACACACACTTTAAGGTTGACCAGCTTGTTTTTAGCGCACACAAAGGGTGCCAGGACTTTTCCAGCTGTGTTTCCAGCATCTGTTTGGCAACTACACACACAAATACAACAACTGAGGACAACGCAAACCCAACATCACGCGTTTGATGTTTACAGCACCTGAAACTCAATTCAACAGTTACGTTAAGTCTAGCTGATGAGTGTTGCTATAGAAACACAGGATTGGTCACTGCACATACCAGAATACAACTGTATAGTCAACAGCCTTGACCTTTCACTTCTGAGTGACCTTTCTCCTCTCACTGACCTTATGGAGCGGAAAACGAGAGAAGAAGGAGATGCCATTGTGTTTGTGCTTTAAATGCATATACATATATTCAATATAAGAAGTTACTTTCTTTTTTTAGTTGTTTATAAACCAAAAAGCAAAACGTCAGATTTCTTTCACTACAAATAATACAATTACTGTTGATGAAAGGGAGTTTGTGTGTGTGTGTGTGTGTGTGATTTGAGATTTTATCTTTAAGGTTGGTAGCCCTTCCCCCACAAATAAACAAATACACAAACACACGTCATAAACACATAGAAGATAAACTTCCTGTCCTCCTCCCACCCTCACAGGGATCATAAACCCCCCCCCCTTGCCCCTGGCCATTCCATGACCCCTTGTTTCCATAGAAACCTTGACGGACATGTTGAACAGGTAGATTCATTCTGCCCCACGAGAGGTTTTGTTTGTCATTAGTATAAAATGCATTGCGTTTTTAAAGGCATAGTCCAGGGAAAAATACAGTTCGTTAAAATCTCATGTCAATCCAAACCTGTATGACGAGTGTGAGACTCATTTTGAAGAATACACAAATACAGTGGATGTCAATTGGAACTGAAATGGTTTAATTACTAACATTCTTCCGATATCTTTTCTGTTCAGCATAGGAAATAAGTCGTGCAGGTTTTGAAAGACACAAGAGTGAGTAAATCCTGACAGACTTTTCCTTTAAAGTGTTGGATCTGTGCTTTCAATATCTTTTAGATTTACAAAGCAAACATCTTAAAAAGATGCTTAATATTTTCTCATATTTGAACCGAATATAGTTTTGGATCAATTATTGATTAAACCAATATGCAATAATATGGTTCCATGCAGAAATTAAATATGATTGCATTGTAAGTAAAACCACTAGAGACGCTTTCAGACGAATCTGTGCAACAGCATATAAATAGTTCATAATAAAGAGATGCAAAAATAGATTTAAAAAGAAATAGTGCCTTTGTTTTTTACCCGTTCAATATACGTTATTCACATACGTTATTTAGTTGTTTATGTTCACACAAGACTTGATTCAAACACTATATTTAAAGGCTATAGGCATGTGATTTAATAGGAAATACACGCACACACACACACACACATTAATGAGCAGAGGTTCAGGGAGGTCGGCTGGGATCTCATGTCCTTGGATCTGAATGATGAAGCTCTGGAAAATGGAAAATAAATGGATATTCAGGTTACATATCACTACTACATCTGTACAGCTCCCCTCCCGATCCCTCTTTCCTTCCATCAGCCAAGTGGAACAGAAGACATCTGGGCAGCTTCATCCCTCTCTTCTGCAGGCGGGGGGTGGGGTGTTGGTATGTGTGAGTGTGCTTTTGTATGCATATGTCCCTATACCTGTGTGTATGTATGCCTCCCGAGACTCTGTGTGTTTGTGCTGTGTGAATACGTATCATTTACATTTTTCCATTGCATCTCGTGGACTACAGTTAATATAGATCGGCAGAGTGATGTTTCACGATATAATCTTTCTTCTTGTTTTGTTTTTATACAATCTGCATCAACCAACAGTGATTTCTGTTTTCTAGATTCATAAAAAGTCCATGAAAACTTTGTATATAGGAACAAAACATTCAATTTCCCATCATTAAATTGTAATTTACATTTTTAGAAAAAATACAAATTTATGAATATTAATATCAGTATATTTATTTGTATTAAGATGTTTGCTTTCATTTAATTGTCATTTTAATGGCATAAAAAATGCATGCTCATTAACATTAATGTCAATGTATTTATCATTTTTGATAAAACATTTTATTTTTCTGTTAATGAATCGATAGTTAATTGTATAAAATACCCATTTTCAAATATTAATATTGATGTTTATATATTAATTTAATGAAATGAAATTACATAAAAATATACAAAAAATACACATTTATTATTATTGATACATTTATTTTTTATTAAAAAAAACATTTCCATTTAATATCACTAAACTGTCATTTAAATATTATGTAAAATACACATTTTGTGTTATTAATATCAATGCATTTGGTTTTGAAAAAAATATTTTCAGTTACTATAATCAAACTGTTATTTATATTTTGTGTTACATGTATTGAGCTTAATGTCAATATATGTGTTTACTTAGAAAAATGTGTTTGCCATCAAAATTATGTCTTTTTATAAATATTTTCATTAACCACAAAGTTTCATTGCTTTAGATTGAAAATATCATGCAAAGTAGCATTAATTTTTTCTTTTGGGGAAAAAAAATATACATATAATATGTTTGGATAAAAACATTTTACAAAGCAATAGATAAACTGATATTTATATTAGAATTGATCAATTCTTATTGTTAACACCACTTGATTTAATGTTTTTGCTATTAAATGTAACGATATTCAAACAGTTTAATGGTTAAATATCTTAAGTGTCCAAAAACCTTTTTAGAACCTGTGTGTGTGTGTGTGTGTGTGTATATATATATTTTTTTTTTTTATATATAAAAAAACTGAAAGTTTGGTGAAGCCCAAATCCAAAAGCAAAGTATTTCAGTGGTTTGATGGAGTGAGAAAATGTGTGTGGCACAGAAGGCAGACGGTCAGCATTCTCCACTGAAGCTCAATCCCAACGGCCTACAGCCATCTCAGATATTAGATTATTTTCAAGGAGCCTGCGGTTGGTGGAGTGCGTGTGTGTTCTGCTCCACCATATGCCGTGGATTGCTGGAGTGTGTGTGTGGAGCCCTGCGTGTGGCAGATCAAAAATCCGCAGCTGTCAGCGAGCCGAAGAGATCACACTCATACACACACACACGTGGCACTTTCTGAAGAGGTCGCAGAGGTCGCGTCCTGAGGGACAGAAGTGAGAGGACTGGGCAGATGGGTGTGTGTGTGTGGATGAGAGGAAGATAGATAGAGAAAGTGTTGTTTTAAGAGAGAGAAGAGGCTTTGTTTTAAAGTGCTTCGATGAACTGCTGCTAACGTTCATTATAAGAACATTGTAATGTCCATGTTAGCTGATGATATTGGCTGAAATGCTTGCAAACATAGTTATTAAAGGATGGTTTCCCCCAAAATGAAAAATGCAATGTATGGTAACACTTTATTTTATGATTACACTTATTACTTGCTTTATGTATATTACTAGAGTTTGATTCATTCATTAGTGCTAATGAAGCACATATTCTGCATGACCTTATCCTACCAAATACCTAAACTTAACAACTTACCCATCATTATGTCTCTCAAAACCGTTAAATCTGCTTAGAATTTGAATTCAATTTCCCCTTCAGGAAAACAAGTTAAGAAAAGCAGCTAACTACAATTAAGTTATTAATGTATAAATAATTGAGCAGCAATTATTTTGTTAAAAACAATGAGAACCTGAAAAACAGTAAGTAAAAAGTGTTTGTTAAAACCCAGACCATTAAAAATAGTTTTAATTTAACTCAAATAAATCTGAAATAAAGTAAAATATATCAAACAATTGGAAAATAAGGTAGTTGAATTATGAAGTTATTAAAGTTACTATAAATTAAGTACAAATAAAAAAGTTTTTTTTAAAGCAAAGGCTACTGAAAATAACAGACTTAGTAAATGAACTAAAATTAATATTTAACATAAGAATAAAATTCTATTCAATTTCATATATATATATTTATAAGTCAAAAACAGTTATGAGCGGTAATGATTTCACTTTAACAAAAGATGCAAAAAGTATCTAAAAATGAAAATTAAATAAATAAATTTGTGAATCACTTTGATTTATAAATTGTTTTAATTACAGGAAAAGGACTAAAATGAGTCAGCTTTTTACAGTTAGCAAATGTGCAGCATTTGGCATAACAGTTGTGAAAAACATGGGCACAACAGATGTGAAAAGAACAAAACATTTAAAGAGACTTTTTGTTTAAAAGGAGAAAAAGCTCATTAATGGATTCCAAAAGTAAATCCTTTTTTCTTTTTTTTTTTTGTATTTCTGCTAAATAAAGACCAACTTTCTAATGTCCTGCTTTTCTTCTCCCATCATATTCTCTCACTTTTTGTCTCATCTGCAGGTTTTTATGAAGAGAACTCCCTTCAGGATGACACAGGTGAGGAAACTTGCATGATCAGTGCTGACATCTACTGGCTATATTAACTCATTTTCTATGCTTTGTGTCCCAGACATTTTTTACATTACGCAGAAAAATATTTAGTTTTTTTATTTTATTACAAACATTCATTATTTATTTTATTACAAATATTTAGGGGAGAGTGGAGAATTTCTTGAGTTTGTATCATGTCTACTGTGACATTCTGGAATGAAACTCAAGTACAGATGAAATGAAAAAAATAGGAACCAGAATAAAATAAGACTGCGTTACGCAGCTTCACCAGTAGAGCATGGCTTAGAGCTCTTCTTTTTCCTCATTCTCCAAAGCTCTGGTGAAAGTATACCTTTTAGGGGTCAGAATAAGTTCAGGAGCTTCTGATGTTATGTTGCCAACAAATTCTTCTGTGATACATGCATGTATGCTGTTGTAAAGCTGTACAAGTCAGGGTCGAACATTGTTAGAGAAAGCTCTTGATTTATGTGTGAAACCAATAAAGCCGTAAAGCAGCGGAAGAGTGTCCAGAAGCACACACACACACTGGTGACATTACCTTCACTCTTTGCGGCAGTGGAGTCAAAGTTAGGTCAGCAATCAGGCGCCAATATGTAAACAAGTAGGGATTCTTAACATCTGGTTGGCTAAAAGCATTTTAGTGATTTTTAAAAAAAAAAAAACTATATATATATATATATATATATATATATGTATGTATGTATATGTATATATATATATATATATGTATGTGTGTGTGTGTGTATATATATATATATATATATATTATTATTTTATTTTATTTTTTTTACACAGTACTGTAATATTTAAGAGGACAATTCAGACAAAAATGAAAAATTCCTCAGAATTAGCTCAACCCTAGATGGGTTTTTTCTTCATGGGAACAGATTTGGAGAAATTTAGTAAAAATAAGTGTTAATGGATCCTCTGCAGTGAATGGGTGCCGTCAGAATGAGAGTTCAAACAGATGAAAAAGACATCACAATAATCCACCAGTAATCCTCACCACTCGAGTGAAAAAGCTCTTAATTAAATTTTCTAAAAGTTTTCTTCAAGCAACATTATGAATAGAGGACTTGTTTTAGATCAAAGCAATGGTTTAAATTTGAAAATATCTTAGAGATGGATTTGTTTCTTACAAACATGAGTCTATTCATGAAAAATAGCAAGGCGTTAACTGATGTACCAGAGTCATGTGGATCACTTACTTAGAGTCCAGTTTGGACTCTCATTCTGACGGCACCCATTCACTGCTGAGGAGCCGCTGGTAAGCAAATCATCTAATGCTACATTTCCCCCAATCTGTTAAGATGAAGAAACAAAATCTTGGATCAACTATTCTATTCAAGTAACATTTATTTTTACTATATATAGCATTCTATGCTGTACAGAATATTTCCCAAAACATTTTTTTGATTCAATATTGTCATTTTAAACCCAAGAGAGCCTTTGAAAAAAAACAAAAGTGCAACATTGCTTACCTCGTACCTTTTACACCATCTTGTTTAAGAGGCTTATGTGGTTTTCTCAGCTTGACATTGGTGTTTTGTCTGTAAAATTCTGTTAGTAGTGTTTTAGGTCTGAAGGTCACAAATGTAGTGTCTTACCAGACGACGTTCCAGTGTTCCTACTGCAGTTTGCACTCATTGGTCAGTGAGTCACTCACATGTTAAACCCAACGACATCAATGAATGTATATCGCAGCCGTAATAACCAGGAACTCTCCGGTCGGTTTTCTAGGAGAGTTGACATGTGTAGTATATGGTAATTTCAGGGCACAGCCAACGGTCAATGGTTTCCTATGCATTCAAACTCACCGACAGCGTTGAATGTTCCCAGAATGCACCAGGTGTGTCTTTGCATGTGCCAAACTCGTTGTTAAATATGCTAAATCTTGCTATTTGGTTAAACACGTATCCGGCTGTGTGTATCCGATTGCACTAGGAGATTGTGTAATTATATGCAGATTTTTTTTTAAGCATATAATTATTATTAGGGTCGTAATCATCTTCTATTGTATGATGGTCTTTAGCGGTATTCATTTGAATTAAAAATAGGAAAGCATTCAATGTCATACATTATAAGCGCTCTGATTTGTGTTAGCTTGGAAGAGAATGAAAACAATATAGTTATAGTTTTATTTCATTGGTAAGAAATACAGATTTGCTTGAGAATCTTACACTAACATAGCAGAAAATTACCTTTTTTAAAAATTATTCTTCAAAGTACCTTCTAAATACCTTGGTACATGAGTGTAGTAATCATTACATACCATGGTATAACACAATACTGTGGTATTACCATCTTTTCTCATGTGTACCATGATATTCTATTGAGCACCCTTTAAATACTATGGTAAATTGATATAAAACCATTAGCAACTATATATAAAGTACTATGATTTTGGCATACTGTATGACTCTGTACTATATATATATATATATATATATATATATGTGTGTGTGTGTGTATATGTATATATATATATATATATATATATATTTATATATATAACTTGGTACATTAATATAGTAACCACTACCATTGTATTCATTAAAATACTCTTATAGTAAAATAGTAAAATACTATTTTTAATATGTACTATGATATTCTTTAGGACTCCCTTTAAATACCATGGTGCATGATTACCATTCAGTACTATTGTATATATAAAACATATATATAATAAGTTGCCATACTTATATCACATGACATAATAGATCTTGATACTATACAGATACTGATTTCTTGTAATAAAATGATTTGATTCTAATTAGCATTGCAGTCATTTACATATGCAAAATACTTTTAGTACAACTGGGTCAGTGTCACAATGCATTAAGCTGAAGCAACTGAATCAGACAAAAGAGCAACTGAACTTACAGAGAGAGATGGAGAACGCTACAAATACATCAGAAGAGAAAGCACAAGACGTCTTACCTTGATATCATTACCTTGACTCTCTTGTCATGTTGACTGTAATCAAATAAGCAACACTAGCTGCTTGTCGTCGAAAGGGTTAAACGCTAACTGGAGAAATGCCTGCTTTTTCTCTGTGTCTCTCTCTCGCATGAAGAAACCGCCACGGTAAACAAACACGCACATTCACTGCTGGATGAGTCACTACGGAGCTAACATCCTCATTGTGAGTGCGTTGTATTTGAGGTGAACTATATATGACCCAAATGATGTGCCGCTATGAATTTAGCCATGTGCATTGAGTGCTGGCTTTTGATTTGCTGAGATTCCCGATGCTGTGAATCGGAGCTCTCTGATTGGCCAAGGCTGGGGTTCATTTGCATAGACAGAGAGACAGACAAAAAAAAGACAAACAGAAGGAGAGAGATGTTGGAGGCGGGAGACTCTTGGGAATAATCGATGAAAGATATAATGATCAAAGCGAATAGAGAAGATGTGGTGGATGGGTGTGTTTCGCCGTCGGGCAGTTAGAGTACGCTTAAATCATGCCGTTTGATACGCTCTGCTTTTAGCTGGGAGCAAAAACACACCTGTATAATACCTGAAAACATGTTTTGTGTGTGTTTGGGAGGTTTCGTTGGGTGGAAATGTTTCCCCCTAATCGTTCTGGACACACTAGGGGTGCATTTCCCACAATCCTCTTTGTCTATGGCAACCCTCTCGCACAACATGTGTTAACTGGGTCAACGCGCATACATATGAAGTAACCAGGCATATCTAAAACTCAATAAAATAGGACTGGTGCTCACAGGGCAATGATCTAGATGCTGGATCAGGTCACACTGGGTTCTTCTGCAGGTTTAAATGCTCCCAATCAGATCAAAGAGGTTACACTGTGAATATTACATTTACAGCAACATTATTGTGCCGTGTAAAAACCCTTGAGAAGACTTCAATATACTTGTGTGAGTACTTGTATGAAAATAATACATTTAAAAATATATGTAAGTGCAACCCCAAAAATGTAAATTCTTGTATCATATATTATATATTATATATCTTTATTCGCCCTCATGTCGCTTCAAACCTGTATGATCTTTCTTCTGTTAAACATAAATGAAGATATTTTGAAGAATACTAGTAAACAAACTGTTGGTGGTAGCCATTGACTTCCATATGAATGAAAAATACTATGGACGTTTATGGGAACCAGAAATTGTTTGGTAACCAGCAATCTTCAAAAAATCTTCATTTGTGTTCAGCAGAAGGAAGTTTGGAAAAACTTTAAGGAAAGGATGTGAGTAAATCATAAGGAGGCCTATGATAGTATGTATAAAATGTGTATTAGTTTTATATATTTTATATGAAATATGTTAAATATATATATATATATTTTTTTTTGTTTTTTTGCATGGTTTGCATTTATGGTAAACGGTTACAATTTATGAAGTTACAATTTAAAACTTTAATTATATAAAATATATTAATATTATTTAAATCTAATGGCAAATGACACTACAGTTAAAATAATTCAAAGTAATTTATTTTAGTATTTAATTAGTAAATTTAGTAATTAAAAGTGCTATCATTTATTTTTTTAAAAATGCTTTAATTTTTTGAGCATAGTTTAGTTAGCGCATCAAAAATAAATGTACCTGAAAGCATAACAATAGATTAAAGCAATTTTACATTTGACACAAAGTACTTTTTAAATCATAATCATGGATTTAAAAAAAAAAAATAGTGCTGAAGTACACTTAAGTGGCATATTATTATATACTTATTATTAACATTATATTGCAAGTACACTACAATTGCATATTCATTACAATTAAGCACACTTTTTTTTTTTTTACAGATACAGTCAATTCAGTTTTGGTGTTGTTTTAGCTGATAAGTTCATGACTAGGATCACTATAAGTTTAGCATGCACAATGGTTTGGTTGTTATTTAGTCAACCAGCTAGTTCCAGAAACCAATACGAAGAATACTTGAATGTTGCAATGTCTATCTTTAACCCGTAACATCATCCTCTTCAGATATTTCAGGCAGAGATTAAAATTCTGATGTCATTTTGTTATTAGCAATTCCCTCTAAACACATTACGTCCTACATGTGACTGTAAACCAGCTAGAAACATGGAAGCAAGACACAGAAGGCTTGTGATTTCCATTGCGTCTGATAGTCGGAGGCAGTAATACACACTGACAGATCTAGAACAGCATAGAGAGACGTGGAGTGAGAATGACAGAGGGGTGTAGGGAAATCAAGGGATATGTTGCTCCTGCTGTTTCCTCTGGTGCTGTGAAGTGAACTAGATCGGCCGGCATCATCATTACACGCTGACTGTGAAATGACGGTTCCTTCTGATCAGCAGAATCACAGGCCTGTGTGAGTGGAGTAGTAGCTTACTCTATATTGTGTGCATGCTTTGTTTAAACTGCATGTGGAACAATATGCATTGTTTTTAAACATTTTGAGCAGTCATACACTGCTGCGTTTGGTGCATGACTTTATAATTGCTAGGAGCACATGCATTTTTATTCTTGCAAAGATTGCATTTGTTTGATTAAAAAAAAAAAAGAAAAGCAGTAAAAATTCGTAATATTGTGAAATATTACATGTGTATATAATGTAACTGTATATAATTTATATATATATATATATATATATATAATTTTATTGATGTGATGCAAAGTAAAATATTCAGCATGAATACTCCAGTGATCCTTCAGAAATAATTCTAATATGCTGATTATCTCGGGTAACATTTTTTTATTATTGTTAGTGTTGAAAATGATTGTGCTGATTAATATTTCTTTGCTTAAAAGTTTAGCATTTATTTAAAATAGCATTATAAAATATCTGTACTGTCCCTTTTGATCAATTTAATGCGTTCTTGTTAAATAAATGTGTTTAATTTAATTTACTGTAGTTTTTTTCAGTCCAACTGCATGCAGGCAAAATTACTCATAAACACTGAAACAAAACCGATTTAAATTTGCACAGCAAATACTGATTTTACTATGCAAAATTGTATGCTTAATTTAATTTGATTTAAATTTAACTTTTCTTTCTCATATTTTTAGCCCACTGACTGTTCAACACATTTTTTTTAATAACTAATGCTGATATGTATATTAAAATCCTGTTTAATCCTGTTTATGGTAAAAATGTATTAAGTTTAGTTCAATTTCTTAAAATCAAACTGAAAACCAATTAACTGGATTAACTGCTGGTCCATACCGTTTTCTTAAAAAAAGGATTGAAATTGCATACTATTGTCACGGCCGGTGTTTGCAGAGGAAACAGAGATCGACGGAGGCAAGAGCTCAATTTCAAGTCTTCTTTTAATAATAACAAAGGCAAGGTTTCCAACATTAATTAGAATTGTCCAAAGCAAGTGCAAACGAGGTTGACGTACAAATTGACTGACCCAATCAAACTCAAAAGACAGGGGTTTTATACACTGAAGACTAATCAGTAGACACGACACAGCTGGGGAAACACAGGTGGAAGGGAATCAACATATAATCACATCACAACACAGGAAAAAACATATATGGGCAAACAGGAAGGAAGACATAAACTGAAACTAACACAATGAAAATGAAACCAAACCAAGAATACAAAAACACAGAGAATAAACCGAACTAAACAGACATAGAACAATTTCAGGTTAAGGTTAATTTCAGTTAATTTCATGTGAAATTGTGACTAATCTCTAGATTGCAATCTTGTGACCCACCACTTTTTAAAGAGTTCTTCTTCATTCTGTCTCTGTCAGAATGTGATGTTGTTTTGTGGCGTAATAATGATGATGATACTAGTTTTTTATTTTTTTTGCATTGGATGCATTAGTTGAAGTGAGAGTGTATGTGTGCGTTTTCATGTATGCCACCCTGTTCAATTTTAAATATGTGTGTTGCATAGTTCCCATTTGCTATAAAGTTTGACCTGGGTATGACCCGATCCACACAATACTGTGCCCTTACAAAACACAGCCTTCTTGAGGGTTGTAAAATGGCTCTAGAGTTCAGGGTTAGGTTGAGTGCTTTCTGTACCGTTTTACGACACTCAGGCTTTTAGAAGACCTTTCCGTGACCCCTCCACTCACCTGCTCCCCCTACAGTTCACCGGCACTTCTGAGAAACCAACATATCTGTCAAGATCAGCCGATTCATTTCTGTGAATCAGTTCATTTGGGTACTTAAAACTGATTCACTTATTAAATCGCTGCAAAGTTCCTGTGTGGGGTTGTACATATTCCTGGAAAGTTTGACTGCGGCGTGTTTGAAGATCAGATCAACTGCGGGACCGTGTAATATTGTCTAAATATAGATTGTGTTCAATCGTCTGTTTCTCTGTTTCCCATCCCCCTTCCTGGCAGCTCTGTGTCTCTTTGGTTTGTAGTGAAATCTGGGTCACTCCGCATGATGCTGTAAGTCATCTCAAACACACAGTGAGACTGCAGAAGATTTTTGGCGTTCGCGTATGTCGCTGTATTCACATAATCCTGCTGTCTATTGCGATGAGATTTAGATAAGAACTTTATTTAACTTTATAAATTTGCGATTACTATGATTTGAACAGCTCAGTAAACTCAGATTAACCTACTATCAGACATCACAGATGTAGCTGTGCATGTCATTTTCGTCTTCCTGTTCGTAATGTTAACCGAAAAGGTTATTTATATTGTCCGATTATATCTGCTCGTATATATTTATCTCCAATTGACTGATGCTTAGTTTTGTTTTTAGAACTGATATGCATGTACATCTGAAAAATTTATTCAGTATTCAAATATATTTATTAATCATATTTATTTATTATTTGTGATATTTATTTAAATTGTATTCATATATATATATATATGTAATAACCTAAAAATATAAAATAACTACATTTGATTACTTTAATATATTTTGCATTTTGTCATGTCTTAAGTAGAATTTTATTTTAATATGGTATTACTTAATTTTTTTAAATTAATTATACATTTATTAACATTTATTTTCTTTCAATTACATTTTATTTTTAATGTATTACAGTATCATGAGATAATTTATGTTCTATTATATATATTAGTTATTTCATTTTTATTTAACAATTGAATTTTATATTAATAATGCGTTAAAATAAGATTATGTACATTGTGTTGTTAGTCAAATATTTTATTTTAGATTTAGATTTTCTTAATTTCATTAAATTTTTTATTAAATTAAATAACATTTAAAGAATGTATTTTTACTATATACCTATTTATTTTATAAATGAATGTTTTATTTAGTAGATTATTTATGTTTTCCTGTACATATGGTCACCAAAAGCAGGCAAAACCTCACACATACAAATTTTTTTTGCTTTTATACAAAGCTAATTACTATGGGCTTTACTGATAATTAACTGTAATTAAATGACATCTTTCTGTCTTTCTCTGTAGAGGACGGGGGTGAGCGTTGGTGTCTGATCTGTGGTGACCGGGCGTCTGGGCTCCACTATGGCATCATTTCTTGTGAGGGCTGTAAGGGCTTCTTCAAACGCAGTATCTGCAACAAGCGCATCTACCGATGCAACAGAGACAAGAATTGCCAGATGTCCCGCAAACAACGCAACCGCTGTCAGTACTGCAGACTGCAGAAGTGCCTTCAGATGGGAATGAACCGCAAGGGTGAGCGAAACACAGCCACACACACACACCATCAAAATCGAACACACACACAGAGGTGATGATGATTCATACCAGCAGACTTAGTCCTGATTCAATCCAGCATGTTAACATACAGACCTGTGCTTCAGAAACATCACGGTTATTATTATTTATCACTCAAATAAAAATTTGATTAACCATAAAACATTTATTAAGTAAAATATACGTTATTGATTAATAACAAATAACATTAAAATAGTTTAATAATGTAATGTTTTATATATATATATGCAACATAGCACATTCATTTAAATTCTTTATTCTTAAAAAAATTTATATACAGATTTCAATGTTATTTTGTTAAAATCATCATTATCATTGATTAAAGGAAAATGAAAACAACCATGAATTATTTTTAGTTTTTAGTTTCTGATGCTAAAAATATTATTAGACTTTAAAACTTGGCTATTAATCAGTTAAAACATCCTTTTATCTTTTTCTTTGGCCTTGTTTTTTTCTAAACGTTACCTGTGTTATTTTCTCCTTTTTTGCACACATCCATTCAGAATTACAATTTCACCCTAATAATGCGTCTTTCGTGTGAACACAAAAACAAAATGTTTGAGGATTATGCCCTTTTTTAATATTCACTCACTCTCTCTCATCTGCTCTTTGATGCTGCCTTATTAGAAGCCGATATCTGATTTTTCTGCTATGTAAATGAAGAGATACAGATCAGGCTTTGATTGGGCATGCCTGAAGAAAAATACACAGAAATCAGATAGAAGATCTGGGTTGTGATGCTGATAACAGATTTCTTGATCCACAGCGTGATGTAGCTCTCAGTCTGTTTCTTTGGGCAAAACTCTCTCACACACATAAACATTTAAATAATTTACAATTTCTTTACTTTAGCCAATAGCAAACACTGTTGATGTCTTTGCCTGCGGTCTGCACCAGAGGGAGCTGTTGGTCTTTATTGCTCCATCAGACGCCAACTTCTTCTTCCCTACTTCTGGCAGTAGTTGCAGTTGTTGGATTTAATATTTATGCTGCGCTCTCTTGTATTGTGCAAATTTTGACAAATAATCATCCGGGTTTTTAGTACAAAAACGCAATGCACATTATATTAATATTGTAGAAAGAGTATTTGCAGTATGAAGCATGACATTTTTCTCTCTCTTTCAGCAATCAGAGAGGACGGGATGCCAGGAGGGAGAAATAAAATGATTGGACCTGTACAGGTAAGACAGTTCTGTGTTTTTGTATGTAGCTATAGTTTGAGGAGAAACTAGTCCCTAGACGTGAGCTAAATCTGACAAAACTTCCTTTTTGGGGTGTCCATATTTTAATAAAAAAAAAATATATATACTTTTTTAATTATGGTATGTCCTTATATAGAAAATCTATCTTGTATCTGTCTGTCTGCCTGTCTGATTTACATCTATATCTATATGTGTGTGTGTATATTTAGCAAAAGCCACACTAAAGTTGATCAAAGCGACAGTAAAAACATTTATAATTTTACTTATAATTTTGCTTTGTTTTTTTAAATCTTCTATTCATTAAATATCCTAATAAAAATCATTTTCAATAAACGTTGCACAACTATTTTCAACATGACATGTTTCTGGAGCAGTAAAATACTTTTTTCTTTTTTTTTATCAATATATTTATTATTTTCTAGGGATGTAACGGTATCAAAACTTCATGGTACGGTAATACCTCGGTATGAATGGCACGGTACGGTATTTATTAAATTATCAAAAAAGTGCCAGAAGTGTTTACATGAACACTGAACATATCAATGCCACACACATTACCCATCTATCTGTAAACTTTGAAACAGGAACTTCAATTTTTCCATTTTAATAACAAAATATTATTAAACCTTCCACACATCCGATTTAAAACCTGTCGCTAGATGAAGTCATTGGTCAATTTGCATATTCATTACGTCAGTGCGTCATATTATCTTGCTTCTCTTGGGGTCACATAATGTTATTCAATGCACCCTAATTCTCAATATAACTATTTTTACTGATATTTTTAATGGTTTCTGTTGTTCACAAAGTGAATATGAAATAGTGACTGAAATGCACCCCCTTATAAGGCCTACTGAACTAGCTCTACCTTACAAGATGTTAATCTAGATAAAAATCCTTATTAATAATCAAGAATTGTCTGATGAAACCAAGCACACATAAGATATAAACAATGGCTATGCTGTGATTTTGGCTATATTTGCATGTAAAATAGAGTTAGAAGCAACATAATATCTATTTTAACTGCAAGCCCTGCTCCTCTCAGCCAAGAACAAGAACTCGCACAACACTTTCCTAGAGACCCGATGAGGTATGTCCAAGAAGTCGCTAGATTTGTCGCTAGTCACTTTTAGGGAAAAATGTCGCCACGGGGGTCTGAAAAGTTGCTAAATATAGCGACAAAGTCGCTAAGTTGGCAACACTGATCTGTATTGACAACAGACCGCAAAGAATGATGGCCACGCCTGAGCTGATGGGAATTGTAGTTCCCGCTAGGGCTGCACGATTAATCGTATTTTTTATCCTGATAACGATATTCATGACCCACGATAAGTTAATAAATATCATTGCGATTTTACAGTATAAAGACCAAACTGTTTTTATGGGCGGAGTTTACGGATTGGACTGCGTCACTATGACGTTAGTGCGTCTAGATTGCAAGCGCTTTCTGAAGCAGTATAAGTCAATAGCAGAGGGCTGCAAGATAATCATCAAGTGATATGTAATGCGCATCTTGAAAATTCCATCAGGTGCGTGATCTTACATTGAGCCGCATTCACTGCGCAGAGCCGTTGTTCACTGACGAGCTGCACAAAATCACGCTGATAATGGAGAATAGAAATAAAAGTTAATTACCAAAGGAATAATCGCTCCATTCGCCTGAGAAAACTTTCTATAGAAGACCTATCATTTTATCGAATCATGCGACCACGGTAGTATCGAAAAAAGTAGCTATTGCTTTACGACGGTTTTTACAATCAGTACAGTTTGCAAGTATACATTTTATTATAAGAGACTTCTTTAAAACATCCTACCAACCCCAAACCTGTAGTATATAGATTGTATTGATTCAGTCATTTATTGTTGTTGCACAATCCCAGCAGAACTGAACCTGAAGTGCTTCTCGCCGCTGGGTACTATTGCTTGCGTCTCATTTTTGTGTTTCCTCTGAGAGCCGATGGAGATTGAAGGCCACAATTAGAGGAGATCAGTTCTTCTTTAATACATACAGAATCCCTCTCCTTCTCTCTCTTTCTCACTCGTCTTTAAAAGCATGTGTAGCTTTTTATGTGTAGAGCATGAGAACAAGATGCACATTGTGTCTGTTTGTGTCTTAGTGTCCTTGTTATATGTGCTGAAGTGTTTTCTGACTCTCAAAAAAATTAGTTTACATCACGCTGTTTAAAAACACAAAGGACGGATGACAACTGAGGACGGGCACAAGATGAGGAAGAGTTTGTTCTGGGCCGAGTGCCTATCCAGTCACCTCTGTTGCTATTGATTTTTGTCTATTATTGACAGACCTAAACATGAGATCTCATCAGCTTTATTCACTACAAACCACACATATTTCCCACTGACGTTCTGCTCGCCGTGTATGGCTTGTATTCATCATTGATTTGTCTCCATTTCTCTCTACGTAGATCTCTCTGGAGGAGATTGAACGAATCATGTCTGGCCAGGAGTTTAAAGAGGGAGCTGAACTATCAGATTCATGGAGCCACGGCTACAGTAACCACAGTTCACCTGGCAACAGTATCTCAGAGGGCAGCCAGACCTTATCTTTCTCCACGCTGTCAAACAGGTGTGACCCCAATGTGATGTTCAATGCCTTTACACACGGACGAGCTGACTTGCGCCTGTTCTTTTCATGTCCAGGGACAAATGACTTTGATTTACTTAAATTAGGAGATGTTTGTGTTGTGGAACAAACCACATACTGCAAACACAAGCAAAAAGTGGAAACACGATCAAGAAATGTTTAGGATTTATGCTATTTATGGTTCTAATTCATTGATTTTTTTTTCAAATTGTATTTTATTTTTTCATAATCTTTCATAAAATGTAACAACTCTGTTGTGGAATGAAATGCGAGATATAAAGTCAGTCCGAGACATATACAGTCAGAATTGCTAGATATAAAGTCAATCCAAAATATCATTGCGAGATATAGGCCTGGTTTCACAGGTAGGGCTTAGCCTAAGCAAGGATTAGGTCATAGTACAAGTCATTTTTGTAATGCCTTAGAAAAAAGCATCACTAGAGTGCATCTTAAAACAGAACTAAGAGGCTGACATATTTTAAGATCAGTCAGTGCAAGTTTCCTTTAGTTGAAACAGCTTAAATTTACATTTAGTCTAGGACTGCACTGCCTTGTCTATGAAAACCAACTGGTAAGTCAGTGCAAGATATAAAGTCAATCCAAAATGTATATAGTCATTGTGAGATAAAGTCAATTCGAGATATATAAACATACAAGTCTT
>JAUMHI010000067.1:3146735-3178138 GCA_032359435.1 Enteromius unitaeniatus
TTACTTTATTTAATATAATTGGAAAGGCAACATGTCTCAGTTTTATTAAGTTTAAGGTAAAGGACTAAAATAACTAAATAAATAACTAATATCTAAATAAACAGAAACTAAAAAAAAAAATATTAATAAATATTATATAGACATATTTAAAAAAAATATATATATATATATATATATATAAATAATAAACGTAATAAAAAGACTTTAAAAAGTTACTTAACGTAAAATTAAACAAAATTTAAAAATCTAATTAAAAAAAATTTATAAGAACTACATAATTAATATACATTTATATATTCATATTCTTATGTTTTATATTATAAATAAATAAATACATAAAACCTAACAAAATCCTTTATTTCTGGATGCGATTAATCATTTGACAGCTCTAATATATATATACATACATCAAAAGATTGCTTTTCCATATATGGCATGTATGATGTATAATTTCCTTTCTGGTTCTCTCTGCAGCCCGTCTGTGGATGTGAGCACATACTCTGTGTCCTGTAGAGATCAGTGCAGCAGTCCTCAGCTAACACACTCTTTCCTGGTGTGTAAATATCCTGTACCGCCCTCTACCGGCAGCAGGCTGAAGATTCAGTCACACACACTGACAGCCCAGCTGCTGGCGGCTGAAGACCTCACACCCCTCACTACACCCATGGTCATAGAAGAGGGGTAAGACAGACAGAATATCAAACATGACTTTTGTGTTGCATTTGACTGTTCAAAGGGGCCATTTCTACGTTTGGACGGTATATTGCATATTTATGATACATTTGTCGTGATTTTTGTTAAAAGAAGCAATATTGTACACTCTCAAAAATAAAGGTACAAACTGTTACTGGAGCAGTACCTTTTCAAAAGGGACATGTTTGTATCCAAAGGGTCCATTTTGGTACCTTAAAGGTACATATTAGTACTTAAAGTGTGCATATTCGAACCTAATAGTTACAAAAGTGTACCTTTTGAAAAGGTACCACCCCAGTGACAACTTTTGTACCTTTATTTCTGAGAGTGTGGGTATTTAAACTCTTACTTGACTATTGAATGTCCAAAAGTCTGTGAGAGTTGTAGGTTTAATGCTTCAGACCTGAAAAACGATCCATCTTTATCTAAATGTTACATGGTAGCTGCTTATGAAAACAGAGCTGACCTTGAGCTAAATGCTGATGTATTTTTAGTTTTTTTTTTTAATGGCTGGTATGACTTCTTTAAAACTTTACCATAAAAGGTTTTAGAATTTTTATCGTGTTAATTAAAATTTGGGGGGGGGGTTGCATAGTGATTATTTTGTGTTTATGTTGTTTATGTAATATGTTTTATATGCCATGAAGACAGCCTAAGATGCAGAGATGGCAATTAAAATAAATAAATACTACTGCTAATGGATGACACGAAGAGTGAAATTGATGAAATTGATTGATTGACTCCAAGATAAAGAAAAAACTAAACTGTACCTCAGAACAGAAGCTGTTTAAAAAAAAAAAAGCTGTAATAAATACCAAATATTTATTTGATTTAGTTAATAAAAGTTAATTGATCAATTAAATGTTTTATGCCATTATTTGGCATAAATAGAAAGCATCCTCATTTTACAGCATTTTTACACAAGTGTCTGAAACTTGGGGTTAGCTTTCCAGGTAGATTTTTGTTCTTCATCTTGGAGATGTTGCCACAGTTCTTCTGGAGTTTAGTCTGTCTCAGTTTGTTCTGTTACTTCATGTGATTCCAGACAGACTGGATGATGATCAGATCAGATCTCTGTGTGGAGCACTGGCTGTTGTCAGACTCTTTGTGCAGACAATAATCATTAGTAGCATTATTACAATTAATGACAAATAATGTTGGAAATGTAAACTGATATTTCCAACTGACACGATACCGCAAAAGATAGAAATAACCCACTTAAAACCGTTTTTTGTTGCTGAAAATACTAGTGACCTAAGACTTTTGCACAGTACTGTATATTTAATAATGTGGTTATATATACTGTGTCAAACCAGCCTGTCTAATTCTAAGTTGTGGGGTTTTTTTCAGGTATAAAGTGAATCAGTCGGAGCTGCTGGCTCTGCTCTGTCGGATTGCTGATGAGCTGTTATTCCGACAGATAGTCTGGCTGAAGCATTTACCCTTCTACAGCGATCTGTCCATCAAAGACTGCACTCGTTTACTGGGGGCTTCCTGGCATCAACTCATCCTGCTCTCCTCGCTCACGGTGCACTGCAGACAGATACTGGGAGAACTGGGCAACGTCACACAGCAGTACACACCGTCCAACCTGACACTACAGGGGTATGAATAATAATGACCAGTAATGCCCATGGTGAAATCTCATTCTAAAATATTTATGAGGGTATACATATGTGTATGCAGGTTTGGTGAGGATGCTATGGAGGTCCTGGAGAGTTTAAATTTTCTCTTTCGTAAGTTTCATCAATTACACATAAGCAATGAAGAGTATAGCTGCTTAAAGACCATCACCCTTCTCAATCAAGGTAACGCACTCACAGATAACCCGCATACACTAACTTTAGAGTTTTATATCTATAAGTATGTCATTTGAGTGTGTGTGTGTGTGTGTGTGTGTGTGTGTGTTGCAGGTATGGCAGGTTTGAGCAACTCATCCAAAGTGGAACAGTTAAGTGAACGTTACTGGTCTGTGTTTCGTGACCTGACAGAACGACTCCACCCTCATCGACCCAAACGCTTCTCTGAAATCATCACCTGCCTTTCTGAGATACGTCACACCTCAGGTGTGTAAGCAAGTGAATGAACCATAAAAGATTATTTTTTTTCTTAAACAGCAGGTAATATGGTATTTTGAAGTAATATGGCATTTTATTTAATATTGTGTCTCTACAACAGGTTTAAATGCATCTAAGGTCAGATTTTCTCAGAAAAAGATATTTTTTGAAAACCCACATTACCTGCCCTTAAAATTGTTCAAAATAGAAAATACAAATAGAGTAATAAAGTAGTATATAAATAAAAAAGTAATACTTTAATTCAGCAAGGATGCATTAAATTGATTAGAAGTGACAATAATGACATTTCTAATGTTGTCTAAGATCACTTAAAATACACAGTTTTGCACAACCCTTCACCCTTGATAATACAAGTTTCGTGAGCATCAAATATTATATGCATATTATTATATTATAATAATAATATTTTATTATTATAAAAAAATATTAAGCATATTAAAATGATTTTGGAAGGATCGCGTGACACTAAAGACTGGAGTAATGATGTTAAAAAATTCAGCTTTGTATCACAGAAATAAATTACATTTTAAGATATATTCAAATAGAGTTTTCAATACAGTTTGTACTGTATTTTTGTAAAAATTTAAAAAAAAATCACATTTTTGAATAGCTGTGTTTTTAAAGCAGCAGTTCTCTCTACTCAATCCCATTTTGTTTCAAATCTTTATGACTCTGACCAGCACACAGATGAAGACGTCCACTGCTTATTTCCAGCATTTAGTGTAAATAAACGCTTAAAGCAGTTACAAAACATTTTAGCTTTAAATGCATTTAATTGCAGCACAATATTTCTTGGTGTGAAGTATTTCATAGAAATGAATTATTTTCTTTTAAAATCTCATTGCAATCTATTTCATAATGCTGTTTTTAATATGCTACAGCCAATCAGAATATACCTCTGCTAATGACGTCATTATTGGTTACAGGTAAGATGATGGCCATTTCACTGGAGCAGCTACCTTTACTGTTTAAGGCGGTACTGTACTCCTGCACAACCAATCAAAACCCCTGGCTAGCCAGCAGCTCCACCTCCAAGACATAAGCCATGCCTCCAACTAGCTATTTGGTGGGGGTTTTTCCCTCCAAATGTATTTATTACATGACAAGTTGAATGTAAAAGATGTGTGTGATTTCGAAGTCTGGCTAATTAGATTTCAAGATGCCTGCAATACCTCAGGAACATGACTTTTGAAGCCAAAAACACTTTGACCAATGATTAAAATGAAAAGAAAACATACTGAAATGAACACACTGCAATCCATTGTTGAATTATGCAGCTTCTAGCTATGATATGAAATGTCCTTGTGTTGCAGCATGTCACTGATAAAATAAGCCTGATAAAATAGTGAAAATGCCAAGGTGCTGAAAAAAAACCAATATTTCTTATTGAGATGATAGCTACATTTGAGCTATAGGGATTTAAACAGTCAAAATGATCATCCGCTGCTCACAAGCTTGAGTACCAAAGCTGAGTGTGATACAATATGCGATGTTGACCATAATTTTTTCAGCATGAAGACTTCCGGCAACGTTTGAGCCAGTCGCCGGGGTAACGAAATGCAATAAGCACACTCTTTATCCCAGGTGTGTGTGTGTGTATGTGTGTGATTTCCTCTCACATGTGTCTTCAAGGAAGTGTGAATATTCGAACAGGGTTTATGTGTTTTTATTTTGCCATAGTTGTAGTTTTGTTGAAAATGTTATTCCTCATTTTCATATTTTGTTGGTTTTTATTCTTTTTATTACGTGTTACTGTTACTAGAAGAGCCTTTTCTAAGGAAGGCTGTTTTACCTGATGAGGGTTGAGTTTGATGGAGCATTTCAAATATTACTAATATCGTGTGGCTTTAACCTTCCATTCCTTCTTTGAAAGTTTACATATCTGTTTTTGGCGACAATAAGAGGGTAAAATATAGCGGAGCGTTTGCGGATAGCATGCGAGGAACGTTCTGCAGAAAGGGGGTAATCACTTTCCTTGTGCACGCCCATTATTCTCTGTTTTGTTACCATTTGAGGCCTTGAAGTGCCTGTGTAGTTGATGACATAAAGACTGGGCGGCAAATCAGCTGTTTCTTTCTTAATATTCATTGTTCCTCTGTTTAGCATGGTATTTTTCATCTCTGCATTTGAATGTTTACAGCATTTAAAATTAGATTGTACATTGTATTTTCATTTCATAAAGAAGGCCTGATGAACATGTCTCTGTGTGTTGATTTATCGTCAGTGTCTCTGCAGATAAAGGAGCATGCTTAATGACTGTTCTTAGTCAATATTTAGTAAGTATATGTGCTCAATGTTGAGGATACACACAACGCATTCTAACAGGTCAAATTTTTCGATGACTCATTCTGCACTACACAGATAATTGTCCAATCAAATGCTCTCTAAAACAATAATACCCCTCCCCCAACACTCACTTATAGAGGATTGGTCAGTGAGATTTTAATAAGGATGGTGTGGTTTTAATATATACTGTATTAGTGGGCATATACAGGAAGAAACCATAGTTGGTATTTTAATAGTCACCGAAACTAAATTAATAAGAGACAGACTCAACATTTGTTATATGAAAAATCCCAAAATGATTTTTTTTAATTCAAATGCTTAGACCTTTATTGTGAGCTATGAGGTTAATTAATTGTAGATGCTTTGTTAAAGACATCAGCCTGTATTTTTTCAACTTATTGTTTAAATAATCATGTTTAACCATGGAACAAATCCATTCATTCATTGCATAGACAAAAAATAACGAGATGTTTCTAAAATTCGCTTATTTTATGTTCTATAGTTCAATGTTATAGTTCCATTAGACTGAACATTTAGCTTAATCAATTTGATGTTAAATCCAATAAAATATTTATTTCTAAAGCTACTATATGTATTGATACTTTCTCATTGAACGCAATAGTGGCTTAAAATAATCTTTTATGGGTGATTTCACAACAAAATTTCATTAATTTGATTCCTCAACACATCATTTATTAATTAAATTTAGTTTTTTGGAAAACGTATTTGACTGACAGCCCTAATATATACACATAACTGCTCTCACTGTTGTATCATAATAAAAGGCAAAACTCCAAAATTAGGCTGGTTGGTTTGGTTTATGGCTTATAACTAAAATAAAAAAATATCCCCAGAGCCAAGGCCACTGAAAATGTGGGCAGGCAGTTGCACTCTATTAGCATCATCATCATAAGTTATATTTGCATATAGAAAGAAAATAGTAAATCAATATTTATGTGGCTAAATACCCTGATGGATAGAGATCCAATCAATTAAAACGGATGAAGTAACTTTATTCTCTGATACCTCTAATTACCTTTGAACTAGATATGGGTCTGATTTATCTGACCCTTAATACAATCTTCATGAATTGAAAATGAAGCCTAAGAAAAATACAGGAAGACTGGCCATTGAGAGAGAGAGAAAAAAGTTAATTAACATATAAATTGTGTAAATCTCAGATGTTCAAAACTTGCAGAGTAGCCTTTAAGTGCTGAATATAGAAGCCAGTCTTTGTCTCTTTTTGACTTGTGAGCAGAATTTTTGAGTGTCCACTTGAACTAATTTAGATGCCCATGACCTTGTTCACTTTTCATTCAGTTTTCTTTCCTCTCTTTTTCTCCATCACAATCTGTTATGATTGAGTAGTTTGGCAAAACAGAACAATACAACATATTTAGCAAACTTAGAGAGTCAGATATCCTGAATCATCATACTCTATAATAGAGTTCTATGTGAGTTCTAAGTGAAGATCCTGTTTCCTGTGTCAGGCTCCGCCGCTTCCTGCGGGAGTGCAGAAATTGTGACTGTTTTTAGCACAGCTCTTCTTCTCTTCCTATTTCTCTCACTTCATTCTTAACTTCCTAATAGACTTACTCCATTCTGGACCTATTTCCTGCAAAAAAGGCCTTCCACAACTAGCCTACATGAAGTTTCATATCTCAATATGGTATTGACTGAGTCTCTAATTTTGCAGAAATAAATAACTAAAACTTGTACTAAGATGCTGAGTTGCAACCTCTCAGTTTTTCTTTTCTTTTTTTGTTACCATAGACTGTGTAATATAATTATATGTATTATTTATCTCTAACAGCATTCAGGATGTTTTTAACATTTCAAGACACGTTCTCATGTTAGCAGACAGATTACACTTTCACATGTGACCAACAACCTTTTTTTCTGTTGATGCTATAGATACTAACGGAACCTGCTTAATACTTTTTTTAATTATTTTTTTTATACATATATAATTTCCTAAGAAATTGGACATATCATGGTTGTGACAAAGAAATGATTAAACATTAGGATAAAACTAAAACTGTCTCTCTAAAGGGGGGTCCTTTAGAGAGACAGCTGCCCCTGATATTACCTGATTGTATTACGATTTACGACAAAAATCGATGCATGGGTCGCTGAAAAAACACTTCTTTTGATATGAGACATTATTACTTGTTGCTTTTCATAAAACAATGTCTTTTCCATCATTAAAAAAAAATCTTATTCATTTTATAGAATATGAATGAACCCTTCACACATCTTTAGATGTAGTGAGAAGACAATAGATTTCACACAATAATGGTAAAATTAACTCGAAGGGAATTGAGGATGATAAATACATTATTAATAAAAATATTTGTATTTTTAAACCTAATAGCAGTTACAATTGCCGGACATGTTTTCCCCATTATGTTTAAATATAGCTTCAAACAGAGCAGTAGCTAACTAAAATTTGTCTGTGTGAATGAAAAATGTTCAAATTAATTGGTTGGTTGAGCATTTTACATGGACTCCTCATGTTTTTTTCATGGCGACTTCTCCCGCGCGCGGTATTCTATTGCGCATGCGCACAAATTAGCGCCTTTCCGAAAATTGATCTTGGGATGACAACAACCGTCTCGTGCAACAAACTCAGTTTTCCCGCGCTTTACGAGAGCTAGCCTACTCACAACAGTAATGACAACATTGACAGGTAAACTACAAGGCCGGCCGATATTAACAGTTAGCTTAAATGTTCCTAAATATTGGCCCAGTTTGACAAAGATAAACATGCGTAAATTAAACTATAGCCTAGTGTCAGATAGGTTTCAGTTTCTCTCCACCCCCCTCTCTAAGCTTGTGTTAAAACGTTCAACATCAAATAGCTTACAAAAAGCTACAATTCTCCAGCCAAAAGTGAGAGCTTCTCTTTTGTTATTGTCAGTAGCTTATTGTTTGATGGATGAAAGTGAATAAAAATGCAGAGCTTCTTCTATTAGCCTGTTAAATAGTTACCTACTCATTGTTACCTCAACAAGCATTTTTAATTTCTTGCCATTTACTTCAAATCGAAGCCTACCCCTTATATTTTATCATATGACTCTGCTAAATGAACATGATATTGCCTATTAAAAGATTTAACAGTAAAAATCACTGTGACAGACGGTCTCAGTTTAAGTCTACTATATAGGCAACCAAAACAGCTCATTAGCTAATACAAAAATGTCATTCTTAACACACACGCAGTCTCACACGTTCCCTCTGACATGAGTAATTTTATCTGAGCTGAACGTTCGAAATACTGCTGATGGCTCAGATAAGAAACTAAAACACACAGAGACCTTCACACACTAAACTCTCCTGATACACACACAGGCACACGTAGCTTTTTTAATAAGGCCCCTGGTCAGCGTTAGTTAGTTATAAGAGCGATTGAAATGATCTGTGTAACATGCTCAAGGTTTCCAGGGTCTCGGGGTGAAGCATTTTTACGTCATTGCGGCACAGAGCTCAGGGCCAATGGCAAAGCCCAATGCCACACTCGCACACACACACATCACACATACCACCTATCTATCTGTTTTTCTATCCATTGTGTGAATTAACCTGACTACAATAGGTTGCATAAACAAAAGCAATAAATGTATAAGGGTCAGATCGAATATTCAGTTTTACTAAAAAAAGGCCATTCTTTAAATTTAAGAGGAAGTGTCATTCTTTCAATTTCTGCTGCGTACATGATGGACACACAATCCTGCTGTTATAGACCTACATACTTAACACACTTGACATATGTAAGTGTGTGTGTTGGAGAATCGGTCTTCAGAAGTGTGGTGTAGAGAAAGTGTGTGCGGGTGAAGGACAGATAAGAGGTGAGACCACCATGTTCACACACCCCATGTTGAGACATTTCTTGCACTTCAACACAAGCAGGCTACAGGAACGTTGTTTAGTATATAAACCATTATATACAAGGTTGGGGCTAATCATTTTTTATACAAGCTGTCCATTAACTAATTTCACTTTTAACGGAGTGCACTTAAGAGGAAAAGTGTGGCCAGTTTGAAAGCAAATACGGTTTATTTTTTTCCTAATTTTCATTCTTAGTCTTTTTTTTCTCCTTCTTCAATTCATCTTTTATCCCAAAAAATAATTTTATTCAACTATAGCTGAATAATAGCCATGTTGGTGGAAAAGGCCACGAAGGTCAAAGACTACAAAGCCTCTTTTCAATCTCTTCATTTCTCCCCTTTCTCTTTTAAAAAATAAAATCAGGTGCAATGTTGAGGTTTTATGTGAGCTGGAGATGACAACTCCATTGGACGTTCGGGGTTTTGACCTTGCCAGAGTCCTTTTGTTAAGGCACACAAAATCTTGTTTTGTCGCTTAAGCTGTTGGGACAATATTTTAATGGATCGTAGATTAAAAAAAGATCTATCCAAGACAGGCATTCATCAAGTCAGTGAATAGAAACGATGTGTTTTACAATAAGTGAAGTCCAATAATATTTCTTTCAAGCTTTTTGTTAATATTTTCTTAGATTTAGTCTTTAGATGCTTTAGTTGGTGGTGTGTCTTAAATTGATGTTTTTTATGTGATAATAAATGGCTAAAATGATAATATTGATCATTTTATATTAAGATATCATGATCCAAATCTATATATCTATCTGTCTATTTTTTGTGCATGATGATAAATGGCTAATATGATAATAGCCATAATTTTATGTTATGACCCGGATAGATAGTATCTGGATCATAATATATATGTGTGTGTGTAAATATAATTATGACAAAGCATTTCTGTGATATCAAATATTTGGGGCGTGGCTAATATTTCTATATTATCTAATTATTCTATAATCTTTCATTTATTATTAATTTTGAATGTATTTTTATTTTAGTTTTACACCACCTTCAATGTGTTTTTTTTTTTTATTTATGCTCTGGAAGGGGATCTATTTTGGCTGACAAAGGGAAGTCAAGAACAGGGAAAGCTTAAGAATTTCAGGCCTTATTGAAACAATTAGCCCTGCTCTCAGATTATTTCTATCAAACGACGACATATGACCTATGTTTTATTTCGGATATTGTTCTGTCACTCACCCTCTGATCTGTGCTACTCAAATGTTTTCCAGAAGTGTATTAATTAACATGCTAATGAGAAATTGAAGCGTGCCCATTGTATTTATTGTTAGCAAACACATGTTCCACGTGCCTTTGACAGAGACAGAGAGCGAGAGGTCTCCAGCACCTCCGCACGTTGTCTTTCACCTTTTTTATTGATTAAGTAGCACAATGACTGATGGGAAATGCGCCATATGGAGACACTCGTGTGCAGGAGTCACAGAAAGACAGATTCTTTTGTGCGCATGAGCGTGTGTGCGCGGCTAGAAATCCAATACCGATTGCTTCGTTAAAAGATTAATTAAAAAAGTTATTAAATGATTCTGTTAATGGCTTAGCAGGACTACTTGTTGTTATTGTGAAAACATGCTGCGTGTGTGTTTATACGTGATTGACGGACACCTTGACTGTATCGTATTAAAATCACATTCTCTTTTGATAATAAATAAATATGATCAATTATAAATGTTAAATTGTAAAAAAAAATCACGGCAGCTATAACTTTAGATTTTCCTGACACCATCTCTTCATTTTGTATTTGAACAAAATCCTATTACACAGATGAAATATAAATATTTCTTGTGATTTCATTTTTATTATTATTTGACTAAACTGCAAATCTTTTGACAAATCAATTTATGAAAAGGTCAATTATTTCTCACGATCATTTCAGTGATGCTGTCTTTTATAGCTTAATTGCTGACAGTCTTTGATATGGGTACCTATTTTTCGGCTTGTTTTTTGTTGACATTTTATTCTTGAAATTATGGATATCTTCTATAGTTTGATAAAGGAAAAATGTACCGCTATTTATTAGTCGAGCACTGTATGTTTCTAATGAAAATGATGCTGTGGAAGACAATCAGTTTTTGGACTAAACAGATCTCATTGGGAGAAAAAGCAGGCCTAAAATAGTAGTTTATTTATTTTTTATTTAGTTTATAAATTACGCGTTTTATAATAGTTTTATTATTAAGACATGAAATTGCTACAGGCCTATGCAACTATTGATAATATTTATTCCACACTCTCAGAAAAAAAGCAGGCAGTAGGCCTGCATTTTCTAAAGATGCAATTTTGCACCTTTAGTAAATTAAATTTACATATAAGTGCCTAAAGTGTAAATGTTACTACCTAAATTGGGCATAATTGGTGGCAGCTTTTGGTTTTCTTAAAATAAAAATCAGCTATATGCATATCAACAACAAAAATATGTCGAAAGCAAAATTCTATTTAATTCTATGAATACAATTATCGAAGCAATCGTTTGTAAACTGTTGTCTCCTCCCATCCTCAGTACCTGTTGCAGATAGGCGCTTCTTCCTGTCGCTCATTGACTGTTGTGTGTGTGTGTGAACATGAGGGCATGTCTACTGTGTGAACGTACGAGGCCAGACACTGAAGAGCCGCTGTCCTCGCACACATCACGCGGGTGTTTACCGGGTAACTCTCACGCACTGAATCGGCCGGATCGGTGATTCAATTCCTCGCGCAGAGTTTAGCAGCACTGAAGCACCGCGGAGGAGCAGAGACTCACTGACAGGTAACAGTTGCCTTTCACGTCAACATCGTTTCAGTCATTTGGACCTATTTGCATTTCAACCAGAGAATGGGTATTCTATTAATAAACTTTTAATTTTATACTACCACGTATTCAGATTCATGACTGTGTTCGAAAGGCTATATTTAACAAAATAATACAAATAGGCACATGGTAGTATTAGCTCTTAAATGGCAACGCTGTGCTATTTTCTCGTTTACTTATTTTTTATAGGCAATTATTGTGGAAAAATAAAACCAAAAAATGCAATGGTAAAATATCAACTAGCCATGTTTTTTCCCCTTGAAATTATTAATTTATAATTTATAATCATGAAATTATAAATGCCTACTTTTTGAAAGATACACACTGGGGAGGAAAAGATTTTTGAACTAGAAAGACTTCTTGTAACACTACAGCTTGTAAAAAATAGGTAATGTTTACACTCTATATATGTGATTATAGCTAATGTATGGGGTTATTTAAAGGCCTTTTTGTAGAATAGTTTTTAGACTTTTTTTAAAGGTTGCATCTTGCGTCAGTAAGGGTTTTATTATTTGGTCGATCAATATAAGCTATTTGAAAAATCTCTCTTCATTTGTGTTATTGTTTCTAGCACCTCCAATTTTATCGTGTTTTTTTAAGCTACCCAGAAAATAATGTATAATAGCAAGAATCATATATAAGGTGTTAGCTGAAGCACTGAAGAGCCGCAGATTTAGGAGTGTGTGTTCATATGTTTGTGCGCAGGCGCTCGGCGCGGCGGAATGGACTACAGTTATGATACAGACCTGGAAGAGTTGTGTCCGGTGTGTGGGGATAAAGTTTCTGGCTATCATTATGGTTTATTAACCTGCGAGAGCTGCAAGGTAGAACATTTTCAGCAACCTAAATTCTGTCTAACGTGTCGACTTTAAACTAAATGACCAGGTTTGAAGTATCTTGTTTAATTAATCAAGTTGAATCTAAATTCTTAATAATAATTTAGCTGAATCAGTCTGGCTAATATAGCAAAAGTAGACTGTTTTAATCAAGCAGAAACGGCTGACAAATGCACATTGGGCTATAAAGGGCTTTTTGTTGATATGTTAGTTATTAAATATGATTTCGTTGTTATAGTCACTGCGAACTAATCGTGTAGCCAATTTCTTTATTTTAAAATCACTTTGATAATTTGTCTATAAATAAAGAATTCTATAGAATTATTTATGTGTGGTTGTAAATAGCCGGCTTTTCTTCTTTGAACGGTAATATTATTTTCTCCCTTTATTTTCAAGGGTTTCTTTAAGAGGACCGTGCAGAATAACAAACGGTACACATGTGCAGAGAGTCAGGACTGTAAGATCGATAAAACCCAGAGGAAACGGTGTCCGTTCTGCCGCTTCCAGAAATGTCTGAACGTCGGGATGCGTCTGGAAGGTGAGCTACATATATCTCATATTCAAGTAACTGCACAAATCTGACATTCATAAAGCATATTTGGAGATTATATAATAATCAATTATTGCAATTATTGCAACTGGAAATATTTCTTTAAAATCATATTTTCTGTTTGTTTTTATTATAGTTTTTTATTTTTTATTTTATTTCACTATTATATGAATGTGTGTATTTCCTAATCGAAAAATTGGCTAAAAGCTATTAGCCTAAATCATATTCTGTAAGGCAGGTTAAAAAGAAAAAGAAAAAAAAAACCCGAATAAGAATTCAGATTGAATTGCAGCCGGTTGATTAGTTTTTGTAGATGCATAATTAGAGAAAAAATAGAAGAAAGAATAAACAGTGAAGAAAAACAAATCGCCGTTCTTGTTGCAAGGTCGCTGTTATCTGCAGGCACCTTTGCCTCACCGGCTGCGCGCGCTTCGCTTCTGGATCAAGGTTAAGTATTCATTTAAACACAGCTCTATTTTTAATCAGTCGGGCTATAGAGGTATTTTTAACTAGTTCGTGAGTTAATAGAAGGACAAATTTTAGAGAAACGACTGAGAAGCAACATGCAACTGCTTGTAGAACACGATTCTTTTATTCTAAAAATAAGCTGCATTTCTGCTACATGCATTAGAATAAACCTTTTCACTTCCACAAATATCTTTTAATCATTTATTTCATTTTCGAAAATTCTGTTACTTCAACTACTGTTCCATCTATGATATGATATATCTATGCATATTTAAATATATAAAATACAGAATGTGTAGCATACAGTTTTATTGAAATTGATTATAATATTTAAATATAAAATACTTCTGTAATATGTATTGTAATATGGCTTTGTTTGTGCTCACAGCTGTCCGTGCCGACAGGATGCGAGGCGGGCGCAATAAATTTGGCCCCATGTACAAACGAGACCGGGCATTAAAGCAGCAGAAGAAAGCTCTCATCCGGGCAAGCGGCTTAAAGATGGAAACCACGCCCCCTTTGATGTCATCCCCTCAGTCTGACTACAGCTTCAGCACTGCTCTGTGCACCCCGGCTCCGAAAAACACCCACCTAAACATCGGCACCTCGGTGGCCCCTACAGATTATGAACGCAACCTCTATGCATCCAGCTCTCTGAGTTTATCCGTCCCTATCCCGGCCCACACCCCTCTGCCCACACAGTACCCGGCGTATCCCACCCTGGCCAGCCGTGCCATTAAATCCGAATACCCCGACCACTACACAAACTCCGAGCACTACACCAGCGCCAGCTCCCCAGAATCCGTTCCAGGCTACACATACGTCGAACAGGCGCGGGTGTCGAGCAGCCCTCCGCTCGCCCCGCCAAGCTTAACCGTCCCACCGCTGGTTCTGGAGTTTGTTCGCTGTGAGCAAGATGAGCTGCAGGTGCAAAGCAAGATAAGCGCTCACCTGGCCCACCTGCAGCAGGAACAGAACTCTCAGGGGAACACGCCAGCCAATCAGGAACAGAACACACGTCTCGCTACCAAACAGGAGCGGCTCAGCACCTTCGGCCTGATGTGCCACATGGCCGATCAGACGCTCTTCTCTATAGTGGAGTGGGCTCGGAGCTGCATCTTCTTTAAGGAGCTTAAGGTAAGTGTGAACACGAGCCAAACCGAATTAAAGGGATAGCTCATCAAAACATGATAATTCTGTCATCATTTACTCCCCCTCATGTTGTTCCAAACCCGTTTGAGTTTCTTTCTCGTGCTGGGCACAAAAAAAAGATATTTTGAAGGATGCTGAGTTGACGGTAGCCATTGACTTCTATAGTATGGAGGAAAATACTATGGAAGTCAATGGCTGCCGTCGACTGTTACCAAAATTCTGCCAGAGTTCAGAAGAAGAAATACATTTATACAGGTTTGGAAAAACTTGGGGGATGGGGAAAGGATAACAGAACCTGTCCTTTTATTTATTTATTTTTTATTGCCTTGCATCATATTTGCTAAACAAAATGCAATGCTGGTTTCCTACTAATTTTGGAATGCTGATTCAAAAAATATAGTCTGTTTTGCTCAAGCACATCACAGTATCTCACAATATGTGATGCGTTTAGTTTTTTTCATTTTGCTTTTAGCAAGCATTTGTAAGGTAAAACTATTTTGTGCTATCCCTTAATTTATCAGAAAAACTGCCACAAAGATATGATTCCTATCTTCCTTTAAGCCCTGTTACAGTTTTCTTTTTCAATTTTCAGCCCATTTTTTTACATGCGTGAATGATTTTGAAGACATTACTCTATGCCTAATCTTGATTTCAAGCTTAGAGTTATACCCAGGCCAGCGACAAGAAGAATAACTCTAAGTTTTCTGCTAAATCTGAGGGTGTTTTACAGCCATTTTATGTCCCAAATTTGCCACAAATCACAGATTTTCTGAGGGTAAAAAAGTTAAATGGAGAATTTGAAGCAAACAGAAAACATTATTAATTTCCAGATGTTAAATGATACATTTTTAATACTTCCTTTTGTCATTTGAAAAAGCTGATACATATATATATAATCTTAACTTTTTCATTCTTATTTTGTAAAAAAAAATAAAAATACTTGATTTAAGTTTTAATTATGTTTTTGAATCCAATATATTCAGATTAAGTAATATTAAGCCTTTTAAACATGAATACACACACACACACAATGTTTACATGAACAGAGCCGGTGTGGTTGGCATGATGAAATGATGCTGACATGGATGAACAGGGAGAGTGTGTGTGTGTGTGTGTGTGAACAGTCCTGGCCTGCTGTGTTTGCTCTGGCTCACTGTCACGTTTATAATAGCTGTAGCATGCGGACAGTGATGTCTGATGTGATTCAATCAACAGGTGTATTTGAGAAAATGATCATAGCTGTCTGGTCATTTTATGAGGTTAGCATAAATGACACAAATAGGAAACGCTGCATTGTAATGATGGTTTGAGCTGGTGTTGATGTGAAAGTCTGAACATAGTAGATTGAACAAAGATCACTATAGGGCATGTTTTGTGAGTGCGGTTAATAAGATTTATTAATATTAAGACTCTTAGGATCACCAAGGCTGGAAGTGTTTGAACAAAAATACAGTATTGTGAGATATTATAATTTTAAACAACTGTTTATTATTTGAATTTATTTTAAAATGTAATCGACTGACTTTTAAGTATTACTCCAGTCTTCAGAGTCACATGATCCTTCAGAAATCAATGGATTTTGCCAATTTGCTGCTCAAGAAACATTTCTTATTATTATCAATGTCAAACAGTTGTGCTGCTTAATATATATATATGTATATATGTGTGTATCTATCTATCTATCTATCTATATATATATATATATATATAGTTTTTTTTTTGTGAAATAGTGATTATTGTTTTCCAGGCTTCTTTAATGAATAGAAATTTAAAACAATCAGTAATTATTTGAAACAGAAATATTCTGCAACATTAAAAATAGTCTTACCTGTCACTTTTGATTCATTTAATGCATCCTTGCTAAATAAAACTAAAAACAAAACAAAAATAAATCCAAATGGAATAGCAATTTAGCAATTATCACGAGATTATTAAAACATTATTTGCTGATGCAGAATTTTCATGAATCTTTCATAAATACATTCTTACTTTACGCATATTTCAAATGGTAGTCTGGATTTACTGTTAATCCGAAAAGCTGAGATATATTTATGATTCCTTACAAAAGGCTCATTAACTTTTTCAGAACAATCATAAATTGAGAGCTCCGGCTATATTGTGTCCATTCTAATATGTGGCATTGAGAGGTCTTTAAATAAAACGCTTGAGTTTTGGTGCTCCTTAAGAGCTCTTTAAATAAACTCAAGAGTGTTTGTTAGCTTAGAGGAAATAGAGGATATACTCCTTTCTTTTGTCCATTCTGAGCTCCTGTCGCTCTCTGTAGTGTTTCCAAACCCTGCTGACAATGCAGCATAAACACAATCACACATTACAACATTTAATCACACACACACACACAGACGTACACACGTGGAAAATGATACTCTGTAAAATTCCACAACACACACACACACACACACACACACACATAAATAGAGATGAAACAGAGACTTAGAAAACAACAGGAGTAAAATTTGAAATATTATTAATGAATTTCAAAAAGAAATTATATGTATATATATATATATATATATATATATAAACCCAGAGAGAGTGACTGAAAACATGGAATTATTGTGTTGAAATAGCAGCAATAAATCAAAATACATTTTAATTTCACATAAAAAACAAGACACATGATAGTTACTTCCAAATTTGATTAAGAAAAATGTTAGTGTCTGCAACAAATAGAAATAATTATTTTACTTGTGTGTGTGTGTGCGCGCCTGTCTGTGTGGGGGTTAAGCAACAGCATTCCTCTCTAGATAAGGGGAGAATGTGAATGCTGCTGTGTCCGTGTATTCAGTCTGCCTGAAGATTTTTCTTATTCAACAAGTCTCACTCTTTTTAATTCATCAGATTCCTCCAGAAAATAGTTATACTCAGCTGCTCCTGAAAGATTCCAATCAGAAACCAAGCAGTTTTTATATTCTGATGTAATAAGAAAGCCTTTTTACATTCCACTGAAACCTTTATATTTTATAGTTCTTTAGAAACCCACTGATCTGAGGAACCTAAATAACCTTTTTCATCTCCAAAGAACCAATGAAAAGAACATTTTTGCAGAACCAAAAAAACACTGAAGAATCTTTTATTTTAAAACTGTTGGTATTTTTTTTATTGCCATTGATTTATAAATACCAGTAAATCAATAACCTCAACTTTTATTCTATTAATTCTATTAGTCTATTAATTAATATTTTGCTTTGTTAAGTTGAAATGCTGTGCATATGCTTCTCTGGTCCATCAGTTAGATTTTATCTGCCACCTACAGGCCTGGAGATCATGTTTCTGGCTCATAGAATTGGTAACATAGAGGTTCATATGATTGCTCAGAATTATTGTCTTTAACCATTTGCAACATGCTGTTTTTAGGCAAAATACACAGATTTAATTAACAAAATATTCCTTATTTTATAGTATTGGTGTATGTTTGGCCTGTTCTGTGCTGCTTTTCTGAAGAGGCTTCATATTAATTCTTTATTTAAAAAAAACATTATACAAGGTTAATATCAAAGTAAAATTATAACGATAAAAGCAAAGTTAATGTTAACTTAAGAAAAAAAATAAAATAAACTTAATTTATTACAGCTTTATTGTCATTTATTTGTACCCAAAAAATTAAAAATAATTAAACATAAATAAATAAAAATAAGTAAATAATAAAAAAATTTACGAAAACATGACAAAACTCTCAAATAAAAAAATATGAACAAAAACTATATTAGTCTGCCAGTGACACAAAATAACTACAAATAAAACAACACTGCCATTGTATACTCTATATACAATGTAATAAATTTACAAAAGCTGCCACTGGGCCTTTCAAAAAAGACATTGTTAAGACATTAACATGCATCATTTAAAGGTAAATAAGATACAGATCTGCTTTTGTCCTGAAAGTGTATCAGTTACCATATCAGTTGGTAACCTCATACTGCTTTGATATATAGGCCTATTCCACAATACCATATTTATAAAGGTTTTAGTGATACTATGGTATGTCTGTAAGTGACATGACACACTGACTGATGTAATAAATCCACTGATGCAGGATGTTGCAGTACTAATGCCATCATCACTTCCTCTGTGTGTGCTGATGGATTGTTTCCACTTCACACTATTACCTGAACAGGTGTGTTCACACAAACATATCACACCCACACATACACCGGATGTGAACTGTTAGTTTATTTACTCACTGAAGACAAACACATGCAGTGTCTTTCTGACAGTTTAAATGATGTTCAGGATGGTTTGTGTCCATCTCAATCTATGCAGTCTCTCTAGTGGTGTTCAGTGAAGCATACTACCATACTTGCAGACAGTGTGTATGCATTTGTGTGTGTGTGTGCACTGATCATTTCAAAAGTCTGGGGTTGATATGCTTGTTTTTAGTTTGAAGTAAGGCTGCATTTATTATTACAGGAAAAATACAGCAAAATCAGTAATATTGTAACAAATTGTTACAGTTTCAAATAACCGTTTTATTTAATATATTTAAAAATGTCATTTATTCCACTGATGCAAAGCTGAATTTTCGACATTGTCAGTCTTTAGTGTAACATGATCCTTCAAAAATCGTAATGATTTTGCTGATTTACTGCTATGGAATTATTTTTATTATTATCATAATAATCTTCATCAGTGCTGAAAATAGATCTGCTCCTTTATATCTTTGAATATATATATATATATATATATATATATAGGATTATTTCATTAACAGAAAGTTCAAAGAACAGCATTTTTTTACTAAAATTGAAATTTTTGGTAATGCCTTTTATTGCCACTTTTGCTGAAGAAAAGGATGAATTTCTAAATAAATAAACAGTTTTATAAATAAACCTGCCATGATTTTTAACATTTCCTTCATGATTTAATCCAGTAAGGCAAGACATTGTAAGTAAAGTTTGGGTTACGGTTAGAGGTTATATATATATTTTAATGAAATTATGTCAAATTATGTAAACTTCTCAATTATTTAAACTTGAAGCCATGTGAACATGCAGCATATTAACATTTCCATATTGCCTAATATATATATGTATGTGTGTGTGTGTATTTCTTTACACACAGAAGTAAACAGCTATATTGAGAAGTAATATAATATATAGTGTATATAAACAGTACGGCTATTGGACAGTACACTGAAACTGAATCTTGAATGTAGCTTCTGTCCTCTGTGGTCTGCGAGTTTTACTTCCACATTCACACAGCTGGACGTTTGTGTCCTTCTGGGTCAAAATCGCAAATTCCTGCAACACAAAAAGAGGCGGGTTTATTCTGCGAAGATAAAACGGAGAGAGAAATAGCAACAAGAATAAAGCTTGTGTTGTGGAAGTCTGGGGCAGCGGGCAGGTATTATCGGTGATAAATGAGGGTTACAAAATATATAAAGCACTGACAGGAAAGTGTTGTGGCGTTCAAGTGTGGATGTGAATGTGTGCGCGTCTGTGTGTGATTTCAGAGTCAACAGCTACTGCTGAGAAATGGACAAGGGTCTTGTTTTACTCATAATCTTTTCAGAGCAAAGCTTTTTCTCTGTCCCATATAATAGCCCACACTGGGGTGCCAAGGGCATCTGACACTCTCCAAAAGCGGCCTCACACAGCACTTATGGTGATGCCGCCGAGAAAAAAATGAAAAAATACTAGTACACTAGTAGTGGTAGTAAGTCGCAGGTTCACTATTCAAAAGGGAAGTTTGTTTTCCTTACTGTAGCACTTAGTATCATTTATTGATTTTGTGTATTTTCTTATTGTCGCTTTAATTGATAAACCTATTTTTTTCTTCACCTGTTTTTTTTTTTACCTTGGCACTCTTGTGAAAATAATGTCGCTTTTAAAGGAATAAAAACATTTGCTGAAGATGTATTCACCCTCAGGCCATCCAAGACGTAGATGAGTTTGTTTCTTCATCAATATTTAGAACTTGCTTTAGTACTTGCTCACCAATGCAGTGAATGGGTGCCGTGAGAATGAGACCCCAAACAGAGGATAAAAACAACACAATAATCTTCAAGCAATTCACACCACTCCAGCCCATCAGGTGGAGCCAAAAAATAGGTTTGAAAAAAACGAAGCCATCCTTAACATGTTTTTAACTTCAAAACGTTGCTGCCAGACAAAATATGAGTGTTTTATTCATAATAACGCTTCTGTGAAAATGTCCACCCCTTGTTGTCCTTACATCAAAATCAACCAATCAATTGATTTAGAACATCTTGACTGTTTTTGTCTTGCTTGATCTGTGCATATTTTTCCTCTGATTCAGATGAGACCACTTTTTTACTGAGAAAGCAATATTCTTAATTATAGCTAATATTGATAGATTTGTTATAATATTATAGAGTTGTTCCTTACAAACATTCGTTTTTTACTGTTGCTTGATGGACTGGAATGGTTTGGATTATTTGTGGATTATTGTGATGTTTTTATCAGCTGTTTGAACCTTATTCTGACGGCACCCATTCATTGCAAAGGATCCTCTGTGATGTAGCCTAATGTTAAATTTCTACAAATCTGTTCCGATGAAGAAACAAACTCTTCTAAATCTAGAATGGGGTGAGAGAAGATTCAGCAAAGTTCTGGGTGAACTGCTCCTAACCCGACCTCATGAAAGTGCGTAGGCCGAATAAAAACGAAAAATCGTAGATACGCAAAAATGGACTTTGCCGTGTATATGCTACGCGATGGGAAGGATTAGGGTTGTGGGGTAGATCATTTGTATGCAAAAACTGCGTATAATATACATGCAGGCTATATGTTTGCGTAAATACCACAAGTTTTCGTTTCATACTTTTTAGCCTAAGCAATTTAATGTTAGCAGATAGACCGGGCTCACTATTCTATTTATGTTTACATTGATTCACTTTCTTACTAAAGTTTATTTATTTAGCCTATTTGTTGATCTTATCTGGTTTATTGGTAATGAGGCTTGTGGGTGACTTCTGGGTACTTTATAGGAAATATGGGCATTTATTACGCTGTGCACTTGTTGTTAGGAGCCTGTGCATCTCCCCTGATCATTTCAAATGCGTAATTTTGTGGTTTCAGAGAGTATTCTGCTTGTCCAGTTTTGTCCAATCACGGCAGCACTTGTAATTTGACTCTGACCTTGTTGTAACGTTATTTCTAAACGTATTTCTTCTTGAGCTCTTTGTTGTTTGATCGTGCATTGACTCGCCACAGTAATGGCTAGCATCTCTAACAATAGCTCGTTTTTTAGTAGGTTCACTTCAATTCAAATAAGTGTTTCTATGTTTACACATAAAAGCAGCTGTAATTGCAGAAAGGGTTTTTTTTTTAATTCTTTTCAAGACTTGGTTCAAGAGCTATAGTCTGAAGATTTTTCTTTAACTATTTTCAAAACATTCACTATAGCGCTACTTCTGTACACTTAAATAAGCTTACATTATTTGTTTTGCATTCGTTTTTCTTTTTTTTCAAACGACAAGGTTAAAGGATAGATAAAAGATGAAAACATCACCATTTACTCACCTTCGTGTCATTTCAAACCCGTATGTGTTTATTTCTTTTCTGCATTTTGAGTGAACTATATCTGATTTTCATATTTAATAACACTAGTTGCTGGTGACTGATGATGTGTATGATGAAATGATTTGTATGGTGGTATTTAATAACGTTCACCTCAGCATTGCTTTTCTCCATTTGCATGCTTATTTTTGTGTACCTGCGTATATACAGCAACAGACAGCTTCCTGCTTCCTTCACTGTGTGCAGCATGTGCCATGGCAACAGGAGCGTGGCATAAAGGAAGTGATGGAGCTGCCATACAATTCTATGCGCTTTAAAAAAAACAAACCCAAAAAAAAAAACCAAGAAGTGCATCCCTGCTGCAATTAACTGTTTCGCCCCAGGAGGCTCCTGAGGGGTCACGGATCCTGTACACAACGGTGTGCTGAAAGTTGATTCTGTGGAATTATATCATCCACATTTCCCCTCCATTTAAATTGGAGAGTGAACATGCACAATAGCGGCCGGCTATTGAATAAAGCCTGAATCACATCTATGCTAACCTGAATGATGGTTCAGTCCATTCTGTTCCATTTTTATACAGCAACTCAATGCTATTGTGTTGGCGGTAGAAAACTTGCAGTTCTCTGGAAATTCTGTGTGGGTGAGGCTCCTTGTAAACGTGTCTGAATGCACTTGATGTGTGTAGGCACAATGACATATTCACATTGTATTATACATGAAATGGAAAAGAAGGAAAGAAATCTCAAAAATAGGATCTCTTAATAATTTGCAGTTATTTTACCTATAGAAAGCAAAAAGAGACTTATATAGACAATTTTTGTCTCATTCTTGAAATTTAAAAGAGTCTCAAATTTTATATTTTTTAAATATAAAAATAAATAATTGCTTTTTATATTTATATATCTCTATACTTTTATATTATACAATTAGTTGTTTCTGTTTATTTAAAAGAAAATAAAAGTTTGTCTATTTATCTCTATTTTATCATTTCAACAACTGAGATTCACTAATTAAATCAAATATAACTAATATAAAAATATATGAAAAAAAATATTAAAATATCTCCTAGAATTGATTTTCTGTAAAAAAGCAAATAAAACACATCACATGGACGTTTTTTAATTTATAGTGAAACAACTATATTTACTATAAGAAATCTACAAATCTAAATATTATCTATATGATAAATATCAATACATATTATATAGATAGATAGATAGATCAGTAATATTTTAGAATTAATTTAAAATATAAACATGTACAAACATATTTGTAAATAATTTTACTTTCACATTTAATTTCTTTCTGCTCCACAGGTGGGAGATCAGATGAAGTTGCTGCATAACTGCTGGAGTGAGCTGCTTGTGCTGGATTACATCGCCAGACAGTTGAATCATGGGAAAGAGGACAGTGTGCTTCTCATTACTGGACAGGAGGTAACATACAAACACTCCAAACAGACACAATATAGGCACACATATACACTTGATGTGTTGATTTCATGTAGTATGTGTCTATGTGTGTGTCAGGTTGAGCTTGCGTCTTTACTGGCCCAGGCAGGGGTCACTCTGAGCGGGATGATACAGAGAGGTCAGGAGCTGGTGCACCGTCTACAGGAGCTGCAGCTGGACCGCAGAGAAACCGTCTGTCTCAAATACCTCATCCTCTTCAACCCCGGTGAGAATATTAACTTAAACCTCAGTTACCCTTTCAAAACAGAGAGAATTGAAGAGATCTTTGGGGGTTTAGAGTTTTTGGATAAACCTAAAGAGTTAACATGATTATTAAACTTGGGGAAAAATACTGGGAGATATAATTGCCTACAACTAGAATATTAGTTTGTTTGTTTTTTTGCACTATGTGCATACATAATTTAGTTTTGTCTGATCTTTTTTTAAAGAATTTTCAGCATGATTACTTCAGTCTTCAGTGTCACATGATCCTTCAGAAACCTTCTCATGATTGATATGATTTGCATATGGGGGGGGGTGCATGCTGATTTGCTGCTCAAGAATAACTTTACTATTAACATTACTAATAATGTTGAGAGTAGTTGTGTTGCTTAATATTTTTTTCTGAAAACTGAGACATTTTGTCCAAGGTTCTTTGATGAATAAAATTTTAAAAACAGCATTTATTTCAAACAGAAATCTTTTGTAACATTATTAATGTCTTGACATTCACTTTTTCTCCTTTTAATGTGTTCTTAATTAGCTACTTAAAAACGACTGACCCTCAAAACCTTTGAACTTTGTGAATTTGTATGTGACCTCATAACCAGAATGATTTTCGCTTAAATTTTACAGTTTATATTTTTCACAGTAAATTGTAAAACATTTTTTTTGTTTCAGAAGACCAAAAGAGTGTCACTTGATTTAATTCAAATCGCCTAATTGCCTTAAAATCTGGTCTTAAATTCCCATTGGCTGACGGAATGATAATATTTCCCTTAATAAGTTCCTCTAAAGTGTTTTGATGAGTTTTAGTTCTAATTCCAGAGGCCAAAACGACTTCTCATTAATGAGGAAGGGGTGTGAAATTTCCTCTCTCTCTTTCTGTCTGTCTCTCTCCGTTCAGCAATACTGATGTTTTAATAGTTTCATATAAAAGACATTTTCATAGGCTCGGCATCAGCGCCTGTTACCCCGTCCCCCGCGTTTTATTGAGCGTATCTATATTTCCTCCGCCGGGGTTTGACCGAGGCTAATTAACTTCTCAAAAGATGAATATTGCATTGATTTCGAGCCTCGCTAACGAGGACGCGCGTGTATCGCGCTATTTGTAGTGAGTGGCAGCGTGCTTTGTGTGGCGCGGGGTAACTGGGTAATGGGCTTAATTAAAATGAAAGGCTGCTGAATCGCTCCAGTTGACAAAGGCAGGGAGCCGGAGCCAGTATCCGCTCGCAGACACACACACGCCATCTATAGCGAGACTCTGGCTCAAAAGAAGTTTAATGGATTGACCCCACGCCGCCGCGGCCCTCTCTTTCTCAGCTTCAGGAGAAAATGCTCCTTTATTGTTCACGTTCGCTTAAGTGAGAGCAATTTAGCACCGACAAAAGCTGCTTTTCATAATAAGAGTGCCTGAGGGTTGTGTGTGTGTGTTTGTGTGCGTTCAGAAGGTGCTTGAAAACCCATTTTCCACTCAGGCGGTCATTACTGAGACTCTGTTGGTGCATCTCTGTGTTATTTTAGTACTATTGATAGCTTTTTTGTTTATATTTTGAGTTAGATTTTATATTACAGTTTTCTGTTTTCCCTTTAGTTTTAGTTCACGTTTTGATGATGATGTTTTTTGACGTACAATTCGTTTTTATTTTATTTAGTTTTGTTTAAATGTAGTTTTAGTTATTTTTCTTTAAACTCAAAGTGACAACTAGCTAGAATTAGATAAACATTATCAATAGCCAGCCTATACAGACATAAAAATAAATATTTTATTTATGAATCATTTATGAATAATTTTTTTTAATTATTTTAGACCTACTTAAAACTAAATTAACATCAGCAGTTACAGTGGCAGCTAAAATTTGTATTGGTTTTAAAAAATGTCATATAGTACATATAATAGTTATTAATTTTAATTTATTAGTTTTGTTATTTTAGTAGCCTAATTCAACTTAAAAAAAAAAGAAGAAATATTTTGCATTGGCAACTAGCTAAAATTGTTATTAAATATGCCTATATACAACATTGTTGTTTTTATGTATTAGTTCATTTATTATTGAACTTAACTAAAACTAAATTAAGAAATAGCTTTTTATCATTATTGTATTTTTATTAGGGCTGTCAAAAATAACGCGTTAACGGCGTAAATAAATTTTTGTTGTTAATTATGTCAATTTAAATGTAAACATTTCACGCGTGCGCAGTGTGACAAATTATTTGTCAGGAAAATGGGACAACAATTACCTCGGAGTAACTGCACCAGTGACATCATTGCATCAGTGACACGTGGGAACTGAAGTCTTTTACGCTGGCTGTATTAAAAACTGAGGAGCGTCATTTTGCAGAGACTTGTAAAGAACAGTTCCTGTCTGTTGCACGTAAGTGGGGGCAAAACGACAACCATTGGAACTGACGGTGCACGCCACATGGTTGCCGCAATTCGTCTTACACTCTATAAACACATGAACTGTGTCGCTCACATGCTGCAGAGAAGTGTCACAGTGAGTCTTGCTGACAGCGGCTTTGTGAAAGCTTTGGTAAAGGCGGTGTGGCAGCGCGTAGCAGGAGTAAAGCAGAAGCGATAGTTTCGACGCCGAGTCTATTTTTGCTGCACCGTTTACACTGAATTAAAGTGACAGTGCGTTGTTCTTGATCTAAATTCAGGTGTAGTTGCAAATGATTAATCCACTGAAAATCCTGATTCATTTGAAATTTTAAATCATTTTTTCAATATTTTATTCTTTTGTAATCCGTTTCAGCTTATTTTATGTTTCTATATAGTATTTCTTAATTATTTTTTTTACGTCAAGTTTTTCAGTTTAAACTCACTGAAAATAACAATGTTGCCTTGGCAACTAGCTGAAATAAAGTAATTTTTTGTATTTCATAAAATTTGAAAGTATTTTTCTATATATTTAGATTATAAGCAATGTAAATGTTTTTATGGTTTTATTTTAGGTAACACATTCAGTTAACCCTGCTGCCCTTCTCTCTCTAACTGCAGATGTGAAGCTGCTGGAAAACCAGCCTTACGTGGAGAGTGTGTACGAGCAGGTAAACGCAGCGCTGTTGGAGTACACACTGTGTGTGTATCCACAATTTCCGGACAGGTTTAGCCAGATTCTTCTACGCCTTCCCGAGCTCAGAGCACTCAGCACACAAGCTGAAGACTACCTGTGCTACAAACACCTGAGCGGAGAGGTGCCGTGCAACAACCTCCTCATAGAAATGCTGCATGCGAAGAGAACCTGCATCTGACACACACACACACACACACACACACACATTTACAGGCCCGATTCCTTTGCAGATGACACTGTTATTGACTAGATGTTTTGCAGCAGTCGTCTTTCGCACACAGAAAACCTCATCAACCATGCCACTGTGTTTCTGAAAGGAAAGAGGGGAGATGTCAGTGTTATTGACTGTATGCTATAGAGTGCTGCGGTTATGTATTTTTGTAGGCCAAACAAGAAATCGGCATCACCCTGGTTCCTTTTACAAAAAAAAAAACAATACAAATTTTCCTTTGGTTTTGGCAGAAAATATATAGCTCTGCGATTCTTACACCCTTTGTTCACAAATGAACACCTGAAGCCTAAATACAATCACAAGCTAAAAGTGCTCTATACACAAGTATGACTTCAGCTCTTATTTGAACATTTTTTTTGCAAGAGTGCAATTACAAACACAGCGAGGCTGTGAAAGTAACTAGTGAGTAGATGACTTAACTTGTTTCATGTGATGACCTTGAATGTCCTCAACAGTCTCTCTAGTCCCATTTAGCCAATAGTTAGCCAAAAGAGTCAATCAAAAATTGTATTTTATGCTATAGAATAAAACATGAAAATATATTGAGCTTGTGTTTGATACAGACTTTATCCAAAAACCCATTGACTATAGAAGAATTGAGCTGAAAGTGCTACGCAAAATGACTTTCAAGATTTGGCTTGCAAAAATACGTCAACCTTTTAGTAATCTACTTTAAAAAAAGCATCAGATTGTGCCTTCCCTCTCAACACACACACACACACACACACACACACACACACACACACACACCAAGAAGCACTTATTCTTTTTTTTTTTTTAATCAGTAATGAAAAGATAAGGTTAGGCACAGTCACAGCCAAGAACCACCCACTTAGACAAGAAGCAACATGTATATCAAGTATTTCAATAAATACAAATTAAAGCACAAATGAAATAAGCTGAAATCGAATGATTTCCTCAAGAGTGGCCAGTAAACGAGCTAAACCACCTTCATTAACATTCCCTTTTAAAGACGGAAAGCGAGAGGGAGAAAGAAAGAAGGCCTCGTTCAACACAAAGCGCAACCATAATAGCTCTGCCATAAAACCTAGTGAGCTGCCATCATATGAAATGCAACACTAGGTTTCTGAACACAGCTGTATTTATCAGACACACCAGAAGACTATGTTTAAAAAGAGTCGAGCGTGTGTGCATATGCTGAGGAAAGGGGAGGTAAATTAGGACTTGCAATTCTGCCTTAACACTAACACTGTTGATCCTGTGAAGCGGAGAGAGTCTATGGGCATAAATAATTATTCAGACGTGTTTGTGTCTCTGTGCATTCTAATGTGTGAGTGTGTAAGCGCGCGCGTGTGTGTGTGTGTGCGACTGTTATGAAGCGTCATCTCGATATTAAGCCCCTCTCAAGCTTAGGCCAAGCTGATTATGATATCTCAGCATGTTTCATTTTTGAATAGTGGAGTGTCTGATCAGTCAAGTTCTCTTTCATGTAACATGTTTGTGTTAATGACATTTGTTATGAATGTGCTTAACTGTATTGTTTCAAATGAATAAATACAAATTATTTAAATCAGCAGAATTTAGTTTCCCAGGGCGTGGGTTTGTTTTTTGACATTGGTGAGGACATTTCATTATTTGATACTCGAAAGAGAAGAATATAGGAAAATGAAAATCTATTTGTTTCCTGCTAGCTAAATTTCACATACATAAACACAAATCTGGCTCTAAACCTGTCTTTATTCAGAGTTGAAATAAACAAGTGCATGGAAACTATCCAAAGTTCTGCAATCAAAGTTTTTCATCCTTTTCTTATTTCATCCTTTCTATTTGTGTATTTTCTCTTTATTTCTTTTCCTTTGATTATTTGTTGTGTTCTTTATATAACTGTTCACCTAAAAATGAATCGTTTATTCACCCTCAAGTAGTTCCAAACCTGTATGGTGTTTTTTGTTCTTCCGAACACAAAGGAAGACCATTGACTTCCATAGTACTTTTTTTTCCTACTATGGAAGTCAATGGTGACCCAAAACACACTGGTTACAAACTTTCTTTCAAATATCTGTGTTCCAGTTTTGTACTGTTTGATTAAAAAGAAATCAGCGCATGCTCTGAGGTCCCGATCTAAATCGCATGATTAGCATTCAGCAAAATTCGCAAACCCTTTGGGGTGTGGATTGCGAATGATTCAAATTGTGAAAGGATTCCCAAATCGTTCTGATAAGAATCAAAAGATTCACAAACCTGCTCTGAAGTTCCGATCTAAATCAAATGATTCACGATATGCAAAGTTCTGAGTCCCAGTTTGAATGAAATGATTTGTGAACACAACGAGAGCCAATCTGGGCTGCGTTTCCCGAAAGAATTGTGAGGGATTGTATCAACTTTAGCGTACGATGCTTTTGGGAAAACTCAATCCTGAAAGATTTCTGATCTGACATAAAAGATTTGCAATTTCGGATTTAAATCAGATTTGCAAACTATCATTTATATTATAATCATAATATATTTCTATAAAGTCTGAAATTTCACTGACTGCAGTTTAAAGCAACTGTATGTAGTTTTGTATATAGACAATTTTTTGTGACTTTGGAGCCCCAAGAGATAACCACGTAAAACATAAAATAATGTACAAATCATTCCTTTTCAGGAAACTTTTAAATATGCCAAAATAAATATATAAATCAATTTCTCATTTCATTTAAAAGAAAAGAAAAATAGTAAAAAGAAATATAAAAATGCATTTAGAAAATTAAGTCAAAAATTAATTGAATGAAAAATAATCAGGAGGACAACAATAAAAATACAAAAATACTTTTCCTGAAATGTGAATATATATATAAATGAATAAAACAAGAATAAATATCAACCCATTTCTCTCTATGCCTTGACAGATTCCATGGCATTTACATGTAAATAATATTAAGTAAAATATTTTATTGAGCAAAGAAAGGTGAATAAACATCCAAGTCCATACAATATTGCATTTTTCCTCTTTATACTGCACTACAATTTAACAATTTATCCTTTGCAAGGAGCAGAAGAAAATCGAGAAAAGGGGGAGAGCGGGAGAGCACAGCTGGGTCTTTTGAAAGTGCAAAATTAAAATGAAAAAAAAAATCATTTTTCTTTTCACAGATCTTCAAAGAGCTGTGTGTGTGTGTGGGTGTGTGTGTGTGCATGGTTGTGTATTTGCGTGAGTGTGTGAGAGGGTTCAGTGCTGCACCTGAGAGCCGGAGTGAAAGTCAGGACACAATTAACGTGAGAGCTTCTGGTTTAGTGCCAGGGCAGCGTGTGTCTGTGTGAGAGAGTGGACGTGGGAACAGGTGTGTGAGTGGCTGATGTGTTAGAGAGCCATAAAATGGGTCTTTTCAGTCAGTGTGTGGATGTTTGAGTGTGTATGTATGTTTGAGGGAGGGTGTGTGCAAACATGACACACTTAAGGGCCTCTTCAGCTCCATTAATTGGTCATTTGACATGAAAGACCTCATACCACCTTTTTCACACGGATGCTTTCCTGAAAACCCAAAAACCTTCACCTTCAGAAAGGACACACACACACACACAAACAGCTCGATACTTCTACTTACATCCTCCTGTATATCACCTTTAATAGATAGTTCTTTTTTGTTGTAAGAACCAATGATGTCACATCCTGTGACCTAGGCTGGAAGTGATGTCAGAAATGCTTGTCCATATGCCCCTGCAAAAAAAAAGTATGTCTGTTTCTGTTTGATTGTTCAAGTTATGTATTGATCCTCATGTTGTTCCAAATGCTGCTACAGTGATATTAATATAGATAAGTCAATAATTATTTGTGCATTGTGGTTGATAAATGATATATTGCTGATGTATATTATTATATATTATAATAATATGTCTATATTATTTTTTTGCTTAAACATTTTAATGCAGAGTGCCAAAAGCTTGACTGAGGGCCATGAGCCTAGAATAAATGTTGCATTATCCAAATATATATATATATATATATATATATATATATATATAAAAGATATTAACAAATAAAAAAATATAAATTAATAGCAATTTTTATTAATAGTCTGAATTAGTTTTTATATTTAAATTTCAGTCCTTTTATTGTTTTTCGGGGATTTTAATTCATTTTTGTTTGAATTTTAGTTTTAGTCATTTTAGTAAAACTTAAAACTAAAAAATTAAAAAATTAGAAGCTATATACTAAAGTATTCTTTATA
>JAUMHI010000067.1:3189620-3205681 GCA_032359435.1 Enteromius unitaeniatus
AGCGGAGCTCGTGAAGATTTAAAGGGGAAGTACACAGAACAGAGTGATTTCTAAAGAGCTGTTTATGACGGTAAAATGAGCGAGAAATGAGAAATTTTAAAACAAACTTTCCATTAAGACCCTAAATAATCATATTAGCTTGGTTTGTATGACCCCTTTAAAAGTTACTATTTTAACTTTCAGTGTGAAGGGTTGAAATACAAGTAAGTGTATTATGTTTAACGGGATACATGATAGCACTTATTATATTTACTTATCACCAGAGGGCGCTAAATAAAAAGAGTAGATAATACAAATTCTCACTTCATAAGCTTTTTTTTCTTCAAAATATCAAATATAAACAACACTAATTAAAATGATTTAAAACGCTTCAGATGACCTTCAAAACAAAGCTGTCAATATTAAAAAGCTGTAAATATTTCCAGTTACATTTTTATTAATTACACATTTTAAACATGAGAAAATGATTCAAAATTCTTTAAAAATAACATCTCTTTAGATATAATGAATACTTTGATATGGTAGATATTTGACCAGAGAATGAAACTGCTGAACCCACCATCTAACACAAGTGTTTCTTTGCTAAACACTCACAGTTGTGTGTGTGTATCAGATACATAAAGAGAGAAAAGTTACAAACTGTAAGGCTCTTTAAATGCTGTTATGAATATAAGCCTACATTAAAAGTATGTAAAAATGAAACCACCTTGCTTTGACATCATCAACAGAGGCACTGGTCACCTGACCTGACCAACTTTCTCTAAACCACTCAGCATACAGCACTGAGATACATCATTCGAAGGCACAACAGACTATATCGGCATTCCTTTCAATACATATCTAGAGAAGCGCTCAGCTTAAAACAGAACTGTTGGCATTCTCTCCTTACTCATTCTAGACCTTTCTATAGCTTGATCAGTTGGACTGATAGAGCAGCAGAGACCTCCTCATTGCTGCAGGTGTGTGTGTGTGTGTGTTTATCAGGTGCTGGACGTCCACAGGTGCATCTGTTTGGCGAACTGCAGGACGAAGCTGATGTCGGGCCGCTGGTCAGGATCCTGGTTAATGCACTTACTGACCAGATCTCTGAGCTGCAACACATACAAGGTGTGTAGGTTACATCACTGCACAAAGATGGGCTGTGTTATAAAACCTAGTGAGCTGACTACCTACCTAAAACATTAGTGTTCAAAAGTTTGAGGTCAGTAAGATTTGTATATATATATATATATATATATATAAATAAACAGGATGTTACAAAAATCCATTTAGAATAAATTCTGCTGCTTTAATCAAAATGTATCATGGTTTACACAAATATCACAACTGTTTTGAACACTGATACTGTTTCTTGAACATCAAACCAGCGTATCAGAATGATTTCTGAAGGATCATGTGACCCTGAAAATTTAGCTTTAAAAATGTTTTGTCCTTTTTTCAATACATCAATTGACTTTTTCTTGCAGTTCTGAGAAATTCCATTAATTGCAAGCTACAAGCTGAAAATTACAAGTTGAAGTTTGCAATTCCGAGAAGAAAAAAAAGTCGGTAAAAAGTGGCAATTACCTTTTTTACTGCGGTGAAAACAGACCTCTATAGTCTTGTAAAGCAAATTCCATTAAAGCATTTGATTGCATGCTTAAATGCTTTAACTACTGCAAATGCGTCATTTCGAATAATTAAGTGACAATAGCTTGAGTAGCTCTAATAGCTCTATAGCATCGTGTATGATTGTGCTCACTGGAGTTTTGAGATGGTTTTCATAACAGAGGCATGTAATGCTGTGTTTGTGTACCTTCTGTGAGTAGTGCTCTGAAGGCAGAGGAGGGTAATCACACTGTTCGATCTTGTGGCACAATGACAGCAGGTTCATCTTGTCGCTGTAGAAGGGGCTGTGCAGAGCTGCCATCTAACACACAAATATTACTCATTAAGAAAAAATAAGACTCTTTCCGCTCTTCTTGCATGTAAAGTTTTTAATAGTTTTTTTTAAATTGAGAAAATAATTTAATTTCACATCCATGCTATTTTGAACTTTAAAAAACAAGTACAAATTAAAACACTAGGGAGCTAGTAAAACCAAATGATTTTGTTCGTGTACCTCATACAGCAAGCAACCCAAGGACCAGATGTCTGATTTGAAGTTGTATCCGTTTTCATGAATCCTCTCGGGAGACATGTAATATGGAGTTCCAACTGGGAAAGACACAGATACATGTGAAGCAGCAGGGATGCAATTGTGTATTTGACTTGACCGGCTTCATTCAGTACATGCAGGATGTTTATTTGAGTGTTTGTGTGGAGGGTCAGTGGTACCAAGAGAGTGTGCAGCAGTGGTTTTGGAGCTAAAGAATCGACCTAGTCCAAGGTCACCGAGTTTGACCTCTCCAGTGGCTGTGATGAAGACGTTGGCTGGTTTTATATCTGGTCCATACACAAAGAAAACAAAATAAATGGACACATTAACACAAAAATCATCATCAGTGTGTATTAGAAAGAAAGTTAGTGAGTTTACCTCGATGCATGACTCTGCGTGAGTGCATGTGTTCCAGCGCACTGCACAGCTGCACGAAATACTTCCATATTGTTCGCTCAGGAATCAACCTCCGCTTCTTCTTAAAATACTAAACACATGCCAGGGTTATGGTTATTAACTAAATTGAATAACATAACCATAAACATTTCCTTTGCTTGAGAAAAGTTACAAAGTTACAAAGACGTGTAGTTTAAGTTGTAGTATCAAAACAACATCAAAACGGCAAAATAAAACTAAAAAAGTAATACTAATAATGCTAAATATAGCAACTTAATATATATAAATGTGTGTGTAAAAACGAATGACGATTAAGCAATTAATAGAATTTAAGGAGGAGCACGCACGAACGATCGCAGCTGCCACCAAACTCCTTTTTAATAAAATTAAAAAGTATAAATATATATATATATATATATATATATAAAAAAACATTACTGAACTAAAAATGACAAAAACACACAACAAAATAATATGAAACAGACCATTCAAAAATCATAATATATTAGAAACATGAACAAATATTATATGAATAAAATATCTCTGAATATGAACAAAAATTATATTAAAATAACAGTGACACATGCATGTTTAATTAGTTTTTTGGCCATTTAATGAGTTGCCTGACACTGACCTTAATCATCTGGGAAAGGTCACCAGCACCTGCTAACTCCAAAACAATATTCAGCTCGTTTCCTTCAATAAACGAGTCCAAATACTTAATAACGTTTGGATGGTTTAGTTGCTGCAATCAGAGAGTAAAAATGAAACCACCAGCTCTCACACACAAACAGAGACACTTCGAGTTTAAAAACACACGCTGCCGACCTTTAACAAGTCGATCTCTTTAATGCAGTCCTGCCGAGCTTTAGCATCCATCATTTCAAAGATCTGAGAATACAAAACGTTATTACAACACCCACCCAGACGCACAGTTGAGTAAAAATTGGTCATTTAATGTTGAGCAACGGATGGTAAAATTGGTTCATTCGTCCTCAATATAAGGTCAAGTGCATTGCATTAGAAACAGTTTTCTCTGGTTATACATGGCACAATTTGCACACATTTCAAAGGCATGTTCACCTGTACTTTCTTTAGTGCCACTTGCTGGTTGTCCAGTAGAAAAGTGGCTTTATAAACCTCACTAAACTGACCGCGACCGATCTTCTTCTCGATGAGGAAGTTGGACATCACTGAATAGAATCCATATCCTAACATGTTCCTCTAAGACAGAGAGAGGAACAGAAAGAGACAGCGAGAGTCAGAGTAGTGTGGTAACATCAGCATTATAACAGCGATGATTCATAAAAGCTTCTGTAATAATAGTGTGTGCCCACGTGAGCCTGCACTTGCATGTGTGTGTGTGTGTGTGGTCAGACCTGGTCGTTCTGTACTGGCACTGTGTAATTTTGATTCTGATCTTGAAGGCTGTTCTGCTCCATAATGACATTCCAGACCTGCAGACAAACACAAAGGACAGAGTCAATCAAAAGGCCAGCGTCTGCGTTATCAAACGGGTCTTTACATTTCCAGATGGCTGCTTTATTTAATTGCAGTTTTTCAGTAACGATAAAAACAATCCTGAGCCGTTCAAACAAAGCCTGAGATCAGAAAGCAGCTGTCTGTGCTTTAAAACAGCAGATTACAGATGAGACTAAAATTAATCATTGAGTTTTGTGGTGGTTTTTGGTTCAAAAGTTTGGGATTAGGAAGACTTTAAATTAATAATTTATTAATAATTAATTACATTTTTTATACTCACCAAAGCTGCATTATTTGATCCTATTATTATCATTTAAAATCCAAATATTTTAAAATTGCATTTATTTCCTTTAGAAATCATTCTAATATTCTGCTCAATAAAACTTTTCTTAATTGTATCAATGTCGTAAACAATTTGTGCTGCTCTATTTTTGTTGTTGTTTGTTTTTGATGAATATAATAATAATAATAAAGAAAAGCATCATTACCCGCATTATAAATGTCTTCACTGTCACTTTAGATCTATTTACTGCTTCCTTGCTAAATAAAATTATCAATATTCAAAAAACCTTACAAAACTCAAACTGATCTGGATAGCTGTTCACTTTTCCATTTAAAAATATTTAAGTTTTTAATTATATTAAATTAGTATTAAATGAGTTATTTAAATATGCTTATTTCCAAATGTTTAATGCGAGAAAAATGCAGTATGTTTTCTTTAGTAATGTTGCTAGTAAAGTCATATTGTGAATATTCACACCAATAGGTGTCAGCATAAAGTATAGAAATTATGATTTCTCATTCTAAAATTACAACCATTATAACATGCATTTAGACAATTTCTTCCTGTCTCTTAAAATGCAGAGGAAATTCTTTAAAACTTCTTAGGTACTATATGTAGGATATCAAACACATTACAGATCAACATAATAAATCTAGCGCATTGAAGCGAGTGACTTCTGGAGAACTGCAGTGAAATACCATTCCACTTTATCCTGATATTCGTCCTGATACCTGCAAGATGATGCTTTACGTAACAATCATGCCTAACAGACTGGATCGGTTGCATCTCACTAACCTATTATAACAGGTCAGTTTTAGTTTCAGTACCTATCCAGGTTTCAGACTGGTGTAACCTGAGTGAAGTCTTCCAGAGAAAACATTGTGTGTGTGCTGTATGTGTGCAGACGCGTGGGAACAGGGGTGTGTATGTAGTCTTCAGGCACGTGTTCTCTTCCACACTGTACGACTTGACATGTACAAACAGCTCCTGTTTTATTTTAAACACACTCCAGACAAACCTACTGACCCACATTCACTAAACACACAAACACAAATTACTGTTCCTGTAGCATTCCGTGCCTAAAAGGCATAATAAAGACTAATTAGCGGAATGAGCATGTTGTGTGTGTGTGTGTGTGCATCTGCTTCAGTGTTGTCAACAGCATACATATACAGGATATAAACACATATATGAGTATTAACATCCAAAATAAAAGTTTTTGTTTACATAATGTGTGTGTGTGTGTTTTATTATGTTAATATATTTAAGAAAAATCTATCTATCTATCAGGGGTCTAGACTGACTTTTAGCACTGTTTGCACTGGTGCGCCTAACTTTTTTTCTTAGGTGCACCAGCACAAAAGTTAAATGCGCCCAGATTTTCATATAGGCAATATTGACATGTAAATGATTAACTAACACCATGTTTACACTGAACGAGACAGCAGCAGAATACGGTTGTCAATCCTGTTTTTGAGTCCTTTATACGATTGCGTTCCCACGCAGTTTGGTTTTTTTACGGGTGTTACTGTATTCTATAACCAAACTCACACCTGTACATTTTCAGGACTCTCAGAACACAGGTGCTGTGTGAACGGAACAGAACTGGACAACTAGTTGCCTGTCACGTCATTCACTGTGAGAGAGAGCAGCTCTGCCGCACAAACGCACGTCTACCGTGTAGTGCGTGTTATCATGTGTGATTTCGGTAACTTACAGTAAAGGAGAAATAAGCTTTATCTGTCAGTTTTGTGTTCTGCGCACCCATCGCGATTCAAATGCTCCTCTCTCCGCTCAAATTTAAAAGCTGCTGTCGGTTAATGAAGGTTTGACGAAAGAACTCGTGGCTAAATTGGACTCTTGTCGTGTCAGAAAGTGAAACGAATTTCAGTTTTACTTCAGTCAGTGTTGGGGAAAGTTATGCATTACAGTATTGCGTTACTCCCTAAAAAAAGTAACTAATTATGTTACCTTTTATGGAAAGTAATGCGTTACATTACTTTTGCGTTACTTCTTAAATATGGGCAGAGTTTTAGTGTTTGTTTAGTTAGTTATATTTATAGCAAAGGTAAAAGCACACCAAAAAGTGTCACGAATAAACCTCAGGCTGAAGAAAATCAGTAAAATAGAATACAAGAGAAAGTTCAATACTCTTCAGCAATAAAAGAAAAAATGAAGCACAGTCATTTTTGCTTGTAAGTATGGTTGAACTGAATCATCAAAGGTCAGCAGCAAAGATATTGGTTAATACAATGGGATTAAATACATTTGTGTCATTTAATTGTTGCAGGTTTGTCTGATTTATTTTAATTCATTTTGATGAATACTACATCTGTTTTTTGAGAGTGAGATGAATTAATGCACACTCACATTTAGTCTAGAGCTACACTGTATTCACACACCGCACACAACGCTCTGTATTTCAGTGAGAAAAGAGTCAGAAAACTTGTTAATAAATAAGAAAAGAAAGTAACTGGCGCTACGTTTTTGAAAAAGTAACTCTGTTAGATCACACTAAAATTAAAAAGTAATGCGTTACTTTACTAGTTACTTGGGAAAAGTAATATTATTACGTTACTCGCGTTACTTGTAATGCATTACCTCCAACACTGACTTGGATTCTCGGATGGATCAGGCCTTAACTTAACATTTTTATCGAATATGTTGTCAATCGTTCTTTTGATCTTCTCTCTACACCCAATAGTGTAGTGCGACGCGACACAATACAATAGAACCTATTCTGCTGCAACCACAGATATTTTTTACTCGCACCATTGAGAAATTAGGTCGCACTCTAGAGCTCTGTCTATCTATCTACGTTTTATAGATAAAGTTAGATAAAGCTATTTTTTGAAGGATGTGTATTTGAAGATATATTAAAATATTTAAGTATCTATCTATATAAAAGATAGATATACATCTATCTATGTATATCTATAGATATACGTACATTTTTGGATGTATAGTTGGATATATCTGTATCTATCTATCACAGCCGCTAAGAGAAAAAACTGAAGAACTGTGTAAACTGTCTAGTCAGTGTAAGTACAGTAATGCTGCTGACTACTATAATTATACTGTAGTATCATATATTCAAATTGATTACAGAACACGGAGAACATATCTTTCTCATTTAAAAATAAAAAACAAACAAGTCAGTTCCTGCTTACAGGGATGGAGAAAAACAGGTCTACAGAAGAAGAAAAAAAAGATAGATTTTGGTGAGGGGAAGGAGAGGGCGGTCCTGTACCAATTTCCTTCCATTCATGTGAAGAAAAATGCAGAGGAAGAATTCTATCCTACCGCCTGAAACAGTGCCACTCTACACCCCAACACACACACACACACACACACACGGAAACATAATAACAAAGAAACTCATCTGGATGTGCAACCCTGTTCAAACACACACCACTGTGTTTGTTTCCAAAACCACACTGCTTATGCATGCTTTCGGTGTGTATTTTCAGATGGGTTAGAAGTGAATCGCATTTTCTAAGAAACCCTAGAATACTTAGAAACCCGACAAGCATCATCTTGCTAATTCTTATCTACACAGGATTTGTATCATGGTAAGATATTTAATGGTTTTTAAAGATGTTTCTTCTGCTCATCAAGGCCGCTTTTATTAGATTTAAAAAAACGGTAATATTGTGAAATATTATTTCAATTTAAAATAACGGTTTTCTGTGTGAATATATTTTAAAATGTAATTTATTCCTGTGATACAAAGCATCATTACTCCAATCTTTAGTGTCACATGATCCTTTCAGAAATCATTCTAATATGCTGATTTATTACTAAATAATGTATTACTGTCAATGCTGGAAACAGTTGTGCAGCCAAATATATTTTTTGGAACCTGTGATTTTTTTATTTTTTCTCCTCAGGATTCTTTGATGCATAACAAGTAAAAAACAACACTATTTTTTACCAAATATAAAACATTTCTAAAATATAAATCTATGCTATGACTTTTTAGTTCATTTAATAGATCCTTGGTTAATAAAAGTATTCCTTTCTTTCAAATAAGAAAGAATAAAAATGTACCGATCCCAAACTTTTGAACAGTAGTGAAACAGTAAACTACCGTAACAGTAGTTTTGAACATTATTATCCATTTTAAATAAATGCTTCTCTTTTTAATATTTTAATGATCAAAAAACTATTAAGCAGCTCAACTTTTTCCAACACTGATACAAAAAAAAAAATCAGCATATTATAATGATTTCTGAAAGGATCATGTGACACTAAAGACTGAATAATGCTGCTTTGTATCACAGGAATAAATTACATTTTAAAATATTTTCACACAGAAAACACTTATTTTAAATAGAAATAATATTTCGCAATATTACCGTTTTTTCTGGATTAATGAGCAGAAGAAACATCTTTAAAAACCATTAAATAGCTTACTGACCCCAAATTTTTGAACAGTATATATATATATATATATAGCGTTGCAATGGCTACCGTCAAATGTGCCTGCATTCTTTAAAAATATATTATATAGAAGAAGGAAACTTGCACAGGTTTGGAACAATCAGACAGTGAACCATCCCTTTAAAATCAAGGATGCATGATCTAAGGTTAGCGGTGGTCTTGAAGAAGTAAACTGCGCGCGGTTCAAGCGGTCTGTCTTCCTCTCTGGTGAGTCACACGCATCTGTTTCCGCCCGGTAAAATGCTACAGATCTAACAACTCAAGAGCAGAAACCCCCGGCATATATCCACAATCTCGCTTCCAAAAAGCCCCGAGCGTGTACAGAAACCCACACACGTGTCTGATCAAACAGACCTGCGCGATAATATCCTTCGACTCGGTGAACGGAGCCCACATCAGTTTGTCACCAAAAAAAATCATATTTCCACTGTGACTGGATGAAAACCAAACAATAATCACATGCATATAATCACCACATGCCATAACTAGGCCTGGTTATTCTGAATACGCGAAATAGTTGGACAGGAAGAGAAGTGATAGGTGACACTTCATGTTAATTACTTAGCGCTGCTTTAATATTACTGTTAATTAATATTTAATAAAAGCTTTGTTTAGTTACCGAATTCCGCGTGATTTTACGTTAGATAACTTTTTTTACAATTAGGTTATATTTGTAATATAGATATTTAAATGTGTGCATTGCGAAAATGCCGTGTTTAACACGTTTCCTGTAATTGCATGAGTCACCTCAATAAAAAAAAACTAGGGGGAGAAGCTATTTTGTGCCCAAAAACACGTGAATGGATACAAACAAACAGTGTGTGGGGGCGGAGTCAGAACTGCAGCTTTTCCTTATAAAAAAAACAAGCGCTCTTCAGCGCGATCATACAAAAAACCCAACATTAAAAGCGATTTATTATCATCGTAAATAAACTATAATGACATGAGAGTGTTGATTCATAGCAGTGCGGTACATTTGCACATATAATCGAAGTTAAGAGTGTGAAGGTGGGTGTTCCCGTTGAACTAGAGGAGCATTTCTTTATACTTAACATGGGTTTTATTCCCTATACAACGTTTACAGTGCGATGCGATTGTTTTGGGTTTATTTAATACCGTTAAAGCTTCTGGAAATGTATCAATGAGCGCCCTTATATGCAAAAAAAAAAAAAAACAGAAGCATGAAGTTTCAAAACAGATCTACTTTCCGCGCAAGAGCATTAGATATTAACTAAAGCAAATGCACTACTCGCAGTGCCTACCTTGAGTCTTTCTATGTAAGTTAGTTTAATCCAAAGCAACTGAACGGCCTCGTGTTCATTTAGATTCTCTCTCTCTTTCTTGTTGCAGTACGGCGACATAATGCACCCCACGAATAATCTGCCACGATATTTCTCTTCTACATGAGCACGTTGCGCGCCTCGAGTATTTTCACAGCAAATTGGGTTAAAAGTCACGCAGTGGTTCCACTTACCTCTTGCCTCAGACATTTACAGGACTGCAAAAAATGCTGCGAAGCCCCTTTGGTCAGTTTCCAGACTCACTAATGTCACGGGCCATGCAAGTTTGAGTCACACCCCGCGCATCACATGGCACTGATCTGTGACTACAGTAACCCACTGCTCGAGCTCTTCACTTTCTCAGCAAGAAAAAAAGAAAGGTTCGCATTTCAGGTTTTTTGCTTTTGTGGTTGGGAGCATAAATTATTCATTTTTATTCTTTTTTATCGAAATGTAACGATACTATAACCACTTAATAGCAATACTACTACTTAAAAAAATGTATATGTGCATATGCAATCATATAAAAACACATAATAATAATAATAATAATAATAGAAGAATAGATTTAATTTTAATAATACAAAATTAGTAGTAGCAGTCATGCTAGTAGTATTTACAGTGTCAGTTTTTATATTATTTTAATTTAATTGACACAATACCAAAATCATATAATAATAACAATACGGTACAAAATAATAACAATCATGAGTGGTCTGATAATTATTTGTTAGTTTTATTTCACTTAATTGACAGTAATATCACAGCCATTTCATAACAACAACTACAACAACAACATTAATAATTATTATTATTATATTAGTAGTAGTCATACTAGTAATATTTAAGTATTTTATTTAATTGGCCTATAACTAAAACCATATAATAATAAATAACATTACATACAAGTAATGCATTATAATACTAAGGGGTATGATAGCCGTTTTATATATTATTTAATTCATTTAACTGATCATATTATCACAACTGCTTAATAATAATAATAATATGTTGAGTTTTATATTTGCAATTTTATAACCTCTAAGTAGTAATAGTGGTTGACCAAAAAAAAAAAAAAGATCTAAGGAATACATGAATAAAGCTCTGCAGCCCAAACCTGACCTTTAGTATGGGTATTTCATACAGGTCTATGACATTTGTTTCAGTATAAACCCAAGTGTAATAACCGTACAGCAGTAAAACCCCCAGATGTTTCATGTGGCCTATGGAAAGCGGACCCACACCTTTCCCTCTAACACCTCTCTCAGTCTCTCGCACACACACTCATTTTTAACTTGAATAGTTGTCATTCTTGTGGGGAAATTATGAGCAAATACCCTTCAGACATGTGCCTACCTTTAACACACAAACACTCACAGAAGTCAAAGTTTGCTGTTGCAGACAGTCGTGTTTGACACATGTTGTACTGAGGAAGTGGCAAAGGTCTCTGTGGCATTAAAAAAAGAATGACATAAAACTGTAGAGTGCGGAGGACTTCTGCTTTTTCATTTTAAGTTTGTGTGTGTGTTCATATAGAGGAACTATGAATGAATGTGTGGTTTGTGGATTTTTACGATTCTTTCTTGAGCAGTCATCAGGCATTTCAATAATTTGACATTTGGTAGCGCCCCCTCGAGGTCTCAGACAGTGAAAAAAAACAGAGAGAGCCTGTCCTTGCCATATGTTTGGACAAAGAATACCATAAAAACGTCATTCAGAAATGGGTGTGAATATTATATTTTATAATACACTTTTTATAATATAAATCACATCTGTTTACTTTAAATGTTACTCCTTTAAATGTTAAATCTCACTCCTTTAAATGTTACTGTATATATTAAACACTCTCTATACAAACATAATAATATTGTGCTTATAGATAGATAGATGTTTTATATGGTAACATTTTCAGTAATAAAATCTAAATACTAACAAAAAATCTATCTATATATATAGTAGTCAACATTTGAAGGGGATCAAAAATTTTATAATTTTACATTTTGGTTTTATGTTTTAGGAAATGTTGTTTACTAAATGTTTTTGATATATATATATATATATATATATATATATGTGACCACATATATATATATATATATATATATAATATAATATATGACCACAAAACCAGTCATAAGGGTCCATTTTTTGGAAATTGAGATTTATACATCAGAAAGCTAAATAAATAAGCTTTCCATTGATGTATGGTTTGTTAGGATATATGACAATATTTGGCTGGGGAACAACTATTTGAATATCTGGAATATATAAAAAGAAAATTAAATATTGAGAAACATTGTCTTTAGTCAAGTCAAGCTTTATTGTCATTCCACTACATACAGTGGGACCAAATGTCGTGTCTCGCAGGACCACAGTGAACCTAAATACACTAGATGTAGAAACAGTTTTTTAAACCTGTACATGTAACTATACATATACCATAAATAACTGACCATACATACACATTGTACACAGAGTAGATCAGGAGCATACAGGCGTGACGTAGACACAGCGAGAGAGTAGTCAGAGTCCAGGCGTAGGTCGAAACACAGCAAACACAATCAAACAGGGCAAAACAAAGGCGGTGGTCAAAAACAGTCGAGGTCGGTAAACTACAGACGAGAACACGGGGTGGCAAAACGACAGGTTGAAAGTGCTGATGGACCATGGAGACATGTCAAAGTAGGTCAAGGGGTGGAGCAAACAATGAAGTACCTAGACAACAAACGAGTGGGCGGAGACGTAAGTTCATTGATGGGAGTCCATGAATGAAAACAGACATAAAACACAGGATGACGCTGAAGTGCCATCCCCTGATCTGGGCTGTGTCTGTGACACACATAACCTAAGACAGAATATACAAGTAGTTTACATAATAACTGTGCATGATAATGTGCAGAAAAGGTATTTAAAGGATAAGAAGCAGATTATTTGTGGTGCGTTGACAAGTATTTATTAGGTCCTTGTAACAATGCTAGTAAGAAAGTGTCTGGTGCATATGGAGATTAAAGAATGCGTTACTACAGGTGGTTTGTAAAGCCCACTCACCTGTGTGTAGCGCACTCAGAGGTGCAAAAATGGTGTTTTTGAGTTTTTTCATGGTGGTTGGAATTCAGGGCTCTCACAGCCTGGGGCAAAAAGCTGTTGAGCAGTTTTGCAGACCGGGCTCTGATGCTCCTGTAGCATCTTCCTGATGGCAGGAGCTGGAAGACTTCACAATACTGGTGGCATTACCTGAACATTGTGCAAGGAAAACATCCACAAGGGAGGTGTCTTGGGTCTTGCGGTCAGCACCATTGCAGTTCCCGTACCAGACAGTGATGCAGCTGGTCAGCACGCTCTCAATGGTTCCCCTGTAGAATGTGGTGAGGATGGGTGGAGGGAGACTTGCCCTTTTGAGTCGGCGGAGAAATTGTAGGTGCTATTGCGCCTTCATGGTGTTGGTGGTGAAATCTGTCCAAATGACTTTCTTAGCAATGTATATTACTAATCAAAAATTAAGTTTTCATATATGTTCAGTAGGAAATGTATTAAATATCTTGCGTAAAAGAAAAATTATTTAGACCCATACGATGTATTGTTGACGATTGCATTATGACTGGTTTCGTGCTCCAGGGAATGTGTGTGTGTGTGTGTGTGTGTGTCATAAAAAACCACTTTAGAACACATTTAGTGTTTAAAAGACTAAAGTTTGCAAAGTAGGCCTAATGCAAGGACAAAAATAAAAGTAAAGACAAATAAATAGATAAAATAATGAATAAATACAGAGATAGAAATACACTTAAATCATGCCATAAGTGTCTGTAACGGTCTGTGGGAATGAGAGCAGCATGTCCTGTAATCTCCCATCCATAAAAGCACACATGCGTAAACACAAACCAGACACACGCGTACACACGTGCTTCTTTTGTGGTAAACACTTGGTCCAACCACAACCACAAGCATGAAATATGCAGCATATAGAAACAGTCTAAATCAAACACCACTCATTATTTCTAAGTTTTTCTTCCTCGTTCCATCTTCCGGGTGATTTTTTTTTTTACTCGAGGACTGTGGAGAACTTGTGAAGAACCCCTAACGATGTGAAATTCAGGAAAATATTTTCTGCAGTACAAACCGAAGACTTCATTAGCAGCTCATAAAAAAATGCGGTCATGGAAGAAAGACTTCAGCGAATCTCTTTCTCTGTTTGATGCTATCTCCGCCGATCTCTGCAGCTCTGGCTGACCTCAGTCTCAGCTCGTAACTGCACAATGCAAACCACAATCACCTCAGTACGGATCAGGATAATTACACTGGACAAACTTTACACACGCAAAATAAGAAAACAACACACCAGACTAAAATAATCAAACACCACACACTCCAGTGCTGAATAAACAAACATGATTTTTTTCAGAATGTGAATACTTTATTCAAGCCTAGTTAATCATGTTGAGAGAGAAATAACATTTACCACATCTGACTCTGTATGCATATGAATATATGTTTACTGTTCAGTTCAGTCGTGATTTAGACTCTTAATGACTTGATATTTGTAACACACTACTGTTCAAAATATTGGCTTGGTCTGCAGTAGGTCTTGGTCTTGAGTCTCTTTTGCTCACCAAGTCTGCATTTATTTGATCAAGAATACAGTAAAACTGTTAAATATGATTACAGTTTTAAATAGCTGTTTTCTATTTAAGTACATTGTAAAATATAATGTATTCCTGTGATGCAAAGCTGAATTTTACTCCAGTCCTTAGTGTCACATGATCCACCAGAAAGCATTTTAATATGCTGATTTGCTTTAAGAAAAATTTCTTATTATTGTTAATAGTAAAAAAAATTCTGCCTAATATTGTTGTGAATTGTTTTGATGAATAGAAAGTTGTATAAGTCTTTACTGTATTTTTTTTACTGTATCAGTGCCCTCTTACAAATTATATTAGACATTTATACATAAAATTGCCATTTCCGTGCTTACATCTACATACAAATTGCAGACAAAACTGTGACGATTTAACATGTATAACTGCATATTGATGCACCACTTAAATATAACAAACATCATATAGTATACAATATGCAGTATGCAGTACTATATGCAAGTATTCCGAATTCCATTTTGAACCAAACTCAAATGGCATGACAGCAAAAGACAGTGCTGGATTAGGCCTTTCTTTTACTGTGTGATTCTCCTTCCTTCAGCTGATGAATGATAGTTATACACACATCTTAAGGTAATATAACACTGTGTTTAAGAGTGGTAGAGGAACTCAGAAAGCATTGGGGAGTTTATGTTGTGAATGTGTTGTGCTAGCGTGTTTTGTGTGTGTTGTGACGGAGAGGTGCTGGTGGGGCTGGACGGGCTCAGAGATCTGTGGGACAGTTGGGGTGAAGGCACTGATGGGGATGTGATGGTGGAATTGTCAGAAATGTTGTCCACTCCCACGCTTTCCTGATAGAGACAGTTTCTCCTGTATTTGGCACGGGCATTCTGGAACCATACCTGCAGGAAATAAAGACATCATTAGGGTTTTACAAACAAGGAGCATCTGACTATCTACATTCAAAGGAATAACATGATCATTTAATGCTGTAAATTGATTAGTGTGATAGAAATAATCCCAAACCTGTTTTTCGTCTTTATATTCATTTTCTAAACCCTACACTGTGGAAGCCCATTTTCCACCATGAATAAAAAAAATTATAAATAAAAAAAATTATAAATTGCCAGGCTGTGGCAATTGCAACTTTTTATTTCATAATTCTGATATTTTCTCATGCTTCTGACTTGTTTTCTTGCTATTTTAAATGGGTCATCTGGGGCCACATGCACTTTTTCAAGCTGTTTGGACTGAAATGTGTGATGGGAGTGTGTGTACACAACCATCCTACAGTGATAAAGATTCACCAGTAGTTTAAAAATAAGTTGCCCCTTCTGAAATCAAGCCATTCTCAAATGCATGTGGCGTCAAACCGACAGAGGCCACTCCCACAATAGATGATTGACAGCAGCGTGTCACACAGACTGAACTGGTGTCTTACCTCAGAC
>JAUMHI010000067.1:3205781-3240214 GCA_032359435.1 Enteromius unitaeniatus
AAGTACACAGAACAGAGTGATTTCTAAAGAGCTGTTTTTGACAGGGTAAAATGAACGTTTTTTACACTATCTTTGAAAAATTTTAAAACAAACTATATTACAAACTTTCCATTAAGACCCTAAAGAATCATATTAGCTTGTGGAAAATTGGCTTGAAAGGTATGAATCCTTTAAAACAACAACAAAACAAAAAAAAAACATTTTGTCTCAATATTTCAAATGCAAATGCAGAGTTCCCATCTCTCCTTTTTTTTCTCATTTTATCACATTTTTTAAAACTGCTAATTTTTTATTCACAATTGCTTGTTTAAATCTCAGTCTGACTTTTTTTTTCCAGAAATGCAAATCATAATTTTTTTATTGCGAGTTTACACCTTGGAATTGTGACTATTTTTCTATTCATGCTGCAATTACGGAAGCTTGTACAGGATTAAAAAAACCCATTTTTTAACTTTTTTATTGCAACAAGTTTATATCATACAATTTTGTCTTTGTAAATTCAGAAATATGAGAAACAAGTCTGAATTGTGAGATGTAAACTCATAATTTATCACTAGGATTTGACAACAGAAAATTGTGAGATGGAAACAAGATGTAAACTCACAATTACAAAATAGAAATTCAGAATTGTGAGGAAATGCTGGAAAACAAGCTTCCAATCTAAACCTTTCTGTTTATTTCCATGCTTAAATGCCACATTTTGAATGTGCTCCTAGACATCTCGCATCTCACTGTATAACTCAAGCAGAGGTCCAGAAAGGTTTTTCTGACCTGGAGCACACGTTTGGAAAGGCCGGTTTTCTGGGCAAGCTCTTTGAGGTCTTTGGCATCTGGATTGTGGTTGTGGGTGAAGAAGTTCTGCATGCTCCGCAGCTGGTGATGCTTGAAAGACGTTCTCATGCGTTTGGACTTCTGACAGCTCACTTTCTCCGACAAGTCCACACCCATATCACTCACATCTAGAGCACACACTTACAGTTAATCATCACTGATATATGACTCACACTAAAGGCCAGGGCATTACAGTCAACAATGGAAAACGTTGTCTTCTCATTTTCATCTTTTGCATCTACATACTTGAGAATAAAAGTACCAGAACTAAGACAATTTATTCTTAAAGACCTTTTATATGGTTTAGTACAATCAATGTATAATATTTTTAATAATAAATCCTCATATTATTACGTAAGTTATATATACACATTTACAATATACATTTAAATTATATTTGTTTTTTATAGGATCTGACTATGTAATGCTGACATATTATTTGATAAGAAATATTCATATTTTTATTCTGTTAGTCCCAAATAAATGCACAATATAGCCATACCTCTGGTCAGCAATTTTGAATAATTCCGTTTTTTTTAAACATTAAATGCTTCTTATGCTAACCAAGGCTGCAAAGTAAAAATAATTAATAATATTGTGAAATATTCCAACTGAGTATACAGTTAGTATATTTTGAGTATTCAGTGTCACATGATCCCTTAACTCAGTATAAATCACTTTTAATATGATGATTAGGTACTTAAACATTAATACCGGTACTTTTTAACATTGTTAAATCTGTTTTTGCGGCTTCTAAAAATGATGATGCATTTTTTTCAGGATTCTTTGATGAATAAAAATAAAAGATTTCTTCTTTTTGTTTTACTAGCACCAAACTTTGTACTTCGGTACTGTATAGTTTAAATAAAAAAGAAAGAAAGTAGTAGATAGATAAATAAGCAAGCAGCACATTTATTTAAAAAGCTTTGCCATTGCATGAATACGTTACTCTTAAAATACATTAAAAAAAGAAAACGGTTACTTTAAACTGTAATATAATTTACCATTTCAATATATTTCTAATCAAATAAATACAGATTTGGTGAGTATAAGAGATTTTTAAAACACATAGTTTTGACATGCAGGGTAAAAATAAACATTATAAAAACATAAAATAATGCTAATATTTAATATGCATTACCTGAATTATAAGCAACATGGTCTGTTGCATCACAGTTTTTCCTCTTCCGGGCCCGTCCTCTGTTCACAGGGATCCGTTCATTGCATGTGGTGCTCTCAGGGTTAGGCTCTCCTGAAGACATGTCTGAATAATACAAATCTGTGTGACATTCCCTCTGCAGCATCATCTCGAAATGTACCCGGCAGTACACTGATGTCTCTCTCATCCCGTAGTGATCTCCAGTAAGCAGCACTTTGTCGCAGGTGGCACAGGAGAAGCAGCTCAAGTGGTACACCAGATCCCCGGCGCGCATCACTACCTCTGAGGCAGAGATTCCCAGGCGGCACCTTGCACATCTTTGCAAAGAAAACCTCCTACTTAAGAGAACACATCTTTAATCCGCAGATGCATTTAACTGCATGTGTGAGGGCATGTTGTCACAGTATTTTGCTAGACTCTTATGCTTTATAATTATCATACATTTATATTTTTTAAATATTTTAAAGCGTCGTGAATAATTTATTTTTCAATATTTCATTAAATCAGTGCAGCAGATTCACATTTTGCCAACAAGGTCACAAGGTCAGCCTCCGTTAAATGGATTGCTTTTTTGTTCTGGGAAGTGTTTGTGGGAATTTAACATTTTAAAGTATCAACAAGTATTAAAAACACACCTGCAACGCGGTGCCGGTGATTAGGCTAATAGTCTCGTTTCGAGGTTGAAAAAATGATCCAAATATACATTTATTTTACCTGTAGTAGTCCTCCTTACAGTAAATGTCTCCGTGTTTACTGAAGCACGTGAGCTCTGACTCCAGGTCGGCGTGGCACGCGCTGCATTTCAAACAGCGCTCGTGCCATCGTCTGTCTGCCGCGTGCAGGTAGAAGCGATCTGAGATCATGGCGCCGCAGCCCGCGCACACCGGAGACCCACAGCCCTGGAACACCACAGCTCAACATTTATCCTCGAGATCAAGCATAAAAATGATCAATTTTTCAACCAACCAAAATCAGTTCATTTATAACCCATTATATCCTACGCTGTTTAAGTTCTCGTTCATTTTCAATTGCTATTATTTATTGATATGAATAAATAGCCTAACAACAGACTATTTCTTCATTAATCAGCTGAAAAATAATTCATGTGTGGTTAACTGTACTAATGCATGGAGAATGTTAAATATAATGTAATATCATATAGCCTATAGATACTTTAAAACACTTTTTGTACGAATTAACGCGGTAAATAAAAAGGTATACGATATTGTAACATCTAAATTAAAAGGTTTTCTAAACGCAAAACGACTGTTTAATGCACGTTTTTACTTTTTGCATTGCTCAAAGATGAAATGCTAAAATATGATTTACATTTACATTACACATAAATAAAACGAGTTCTTACTGATTCATTGTTTTCCATAGAGCAGTGAGGTCCTTTCTATCCCGCGGTGCAAGGATCAATGCCTATATTTGAACTCCTTTGGGTCAAAGAAAAGATGAGAAGTCTCCAAAGAGGTTTTCCAAGTGCTGGAGGATAGATAGTATCTATCTATCTATCTATCTATCTATTTAAATAAAGGAAACTAGTGACAAAGCTGTTTAAAAAGTGTGTCCAAAGTTACTAAATCTCTGTGACTAATAAACTGCAATCAGAAACTTTGGAATAACAGATTCCCAGTGAGGATGTTGCCTCTCTTCATCAGTGTCTTCATAATGCCGTCTTCATTTGCCCCCTTTTCTTTTCAGTAAGAGTGGTCGGGATGTTGTTGCATTTGCGCAGAATCAGGGTTTGTGGGTCTGCAACTCAGTCAGGCTCTTAAATAATAGGCTACATCAGACTCCGTGCGCTTGGGGACAGGAGGAGGTGACCGCCGTTCACTCGCATGCACCTCTCATGCAGGGATTCATGGATCCTGAGTTACGTTCATATTACTCAATCATCTTCTTGACTACAGTGTTTAAAGACAACTATTTAAAGTCATTTTGGGAGTAGTAAGAAATATTATCCATACTTTATAGCCATCTAATATCTGGACATGATCTATTCTATTCTATAGTATTCTATAACTGGCAACCTACTAGGAATATACAAGCCTTTAGGCCTAAAAGCAATGCAAAACTGATACACTTCCTCCAAATGAAATACACAATAAAACGATCAGAGATACAATTCATCCACGCAGACATATATGTGACTTCTATTATGATTTTCTCATAGCTATAGCTATATATTCATTTTAAATGAGGTATATATATATATATCTATATCTATATATATATATCTTATTATTATATATACCCCATTTATACAATTATACACACACACATATATATACATACATATATATATATATATATATATATATATATAAAGAAAGAAAGAAGGAAAGAAAGAAAAAACAATAACACTGCACTTCTAACAATAAACACATCCGCACTGTGCATCTGCCATACAGCTGTGACAGTTGTTATTGCAATTCATTGTTGCAATGCCCAGACTTCATACTACACTCCCTTCTGTGTCAGGCGACTCATACGCCACGGCTTTTTCGCTGTGTGGGAAATGTAGTTCGGCATCGTATCGATCGGCAGCCGGAGACACGCCCAAAAAACTACAACTCCCATAATTCCCCGGGGCCGTAGTACCGTGATCAGCGCGTGGAGACCATGGCGTTCCTGTGCAGTATGTGACGGGGATAACGGGAAATATAACTCCGACAGCGGGTTATTTTCATATTATTCTGAGAAACGGATTGGATTTAAATAAAGGATAAAATGGGCTCTCGTATCAAGTAAGCGTCAATTTCTCTATCCCCTTTTCTTTCACATACATTGTTGATATAAATGCGAGTTTTGACCTCCCTAAAAGGCCTGTTTAGACTTGTTGCGACAGAGAGAGGCTGTGCTTTTGGTATCTAGGTGTTTAATTTGGTTTTTGTGTAATAAACGTAGTACTTAGTTGTGTTTTGATGTATTATATCACCTGGAGTCTTGTGTATTTGTACAGTAACTTACTGTCTTATAGGTGGAGGCGCTCGAAGTCCATGGCACTGATCATTGTTTACATGTCCTACAGGAATGCATTTATGTTAATTTGCTATGTTATTAAAAAGCAATCTTCTCAACATGATCAAACAGTTGCATGTGTATGTGAATGAAAAATATATATATATTACATGCAGGTTTTGGAGTCTATTTACAGTGTTTCCAGCTCAGTGACACTTACTTGCTTTGGTAATTCAATGCACTTTATGAATAAGACATGATAGAGACCAGTCAGTGCCTTGCTGTCCTCACAGTGTTTTTCAAGGTTTAAAATCGGCCCGTGATAAGACTGTTTTGGAGACCGCCTAAAGGACATAACATAGTGGGTTATAAACACATTTTCCCTCCCTAAAAAGCTTGGTACCTGCTTCACTTGTACAACCACAGCATGGAAAAGACATTTATATAGTGTGTGGAGTTTGTTGATATTCCTAGTCTATAGATAGTAGAGGTATATCATGACATCTGATACATTTAAACAATCACTTATATAATAGATTCAGGTTACATTTTGCTGAAATATGATCTTTAATAGTATCTTTATGGATTTATTTCTGTTGTGACCAAATTGTAATTAAAATAATTTATTACCGTTTTTTTTTCAATACCTGTAAAGTACTTTCAAAGGTCGATAGTCAGTGTTTTATTTTTAGGTGACTCATCCAAATACATGAAAATATGTATATCTTGTGGTTTCTGTTTGGTAGTCAAATAGTATCTTATTTTTAGTACAGTATAAAAGCCTAATGTCTCTGATGTGTTGAATGACCGTTTCTCACCTATGACCTCACATCAAATCATGGTTCCTAAATTAGTTACATTTCTTTATTTGGTAGCCTGACTATATGACCGGATATTATAATTGCATAAGGCATTTGTATTGCACTCTCGCATTTACCTTTTTTTTTATCAGCATGGTAGTATTTCTTAGTAGTCACATTCTTCAGCATGTATTTATGTGTGACCACTGACCCTTGACCCTGTGTTATTTCTGTTTCAGGGAGAGCCCTGGGTCACCCTTTGAGGTGTACATGGAGGTGGTGCATTCTGGGACGGCTGGCTCTGGTGAGTCCTCTCAATCTATCAATAGGTTAATGTTTCAGAAATACACTTCTAAAAATATGCTTGTTGCCCACACATACTTCCTAAGGATGCCGTTATCCATTGTACTTCTGTTTAATTAGAATTATGTTTCCTTTTCTTCTTGTCTTCTTTATAGGGAAGAGAACTAGATTAGAGAGATTAGTTCTATATATGATTAATCTCTAATGGTTCGATATATACATATAACATTAACATCTGCAGTAAACAAAATATATTTTTTTCAAAATACGATTTTGAAAGAAGTCTTTCACGCTAACTAATGTTAAAATAAAATAGTACAGTTTTTTTTCAAATAACTGTTTTCTTTTTTAATATTTTTTAAACTGTAATTTATTATTGTAATGCAAAGCATCATTTCTCTAATGAATCTAATATGCTGATATATCATTATCAAATTTGAAACAGTTCATGCTTAATATTTTTTAGGAAACACTGATAAAATACCTTTATTTTTGATCAATATTAAGTAAAAAGTATTTATTATGTAAAGCATTCTTGCTGAATAAAAGTATTAATTTCTATAAAAAGACAATCTTAACTGACCTCAAACTTTTCAATGATAAATAAGCTTTGTGAGTTCCCACCATGCAGCTCCCTAGGCAAATGTTGCTTGGTGACCGTATGGTTTGATGATAGCAGCAGGAGCAAAGCATCTTGGGTCTGTTCTCCTGAGACAAACCCTCCCACAGTGTTCACACATACACAGTCTCATATCCCACTGAACGAAAGAGGAAACCCTTTCAGAGGGACTGTTGCGTCAGTGTCTGTACCCCCACTGAACATATTTGCAGGGAAAATGTGAGATAAAGTAAAGCTGTGTATTTTTCTCTGATGTCACTATGCATGGTTTGTCTGATAATAAAAAGTATGGTTCTCAGAGATGTATGATAACAACTAATGCCTTTTGCTTTCTATACACTGTACATGTTCCTAGTCTTATGTATCTGGTTCAATGTTGCATGTAAAAAAAATATATTTTTTTTGTATTCTGCATATAAAACTTATATTCTTATAATGGTGATTAAGTGGGTTGGCAATATGTGAGGTCATACATTTTTTTATCTGTGTGTTTGTTTATAATAATGATTTCTGGGTTGTTTACAGGACCAGAGGTACGAAGGAGTTTCCCCGACACATACGCTGACCAGGTTTGCACTTGCACATTATTTGCTCTGTTTCTCTCTCTCTGGGGATGTTGGGGTGGGGATCTTGTAATTGTTCACCTCAGTGATAATGCAGTGAGCACCTGTTCTGACAGATGGAGTTTAACCACTAGAGAGAGTGTGGCATTTTCTGAGGGGGGGTCTGTGTGGCCAAACACCCTCTTTGTGGAGTTTTAACCAAACTCTGACTCTGGCTTCTATGGAAACCATAAATAGACGTTAACTATGCAGTGAATGACGAATTGGGGGTAGTAGTGAGAAAATATGAATGCTGATGTAAATATTGTGTGTCTGTAAAATTAATTTCCTTTAATCCATATGTCCATAAATCAGACATTAACAACATTTACTAGAAAATGCAAATTTGTTATCCACAGGTGATAACTTACATTTGGTAATTTGAGTTAAATCTTAACAATAATGGTGCCAAAAAATAAAAACAACGATTAATCTTTAATTTATTCGGTATTACACATTATTGTATTAATTAATTAATTATTATACTCTATCAAATTAAAGGTTTGAGTCTGCAGATCAAGGCAGCAATGAAAAATACTGTAAAAACAGTAATTGTGTGAAGTATTATTACAATTTTAAAGAACTATTTTCTATTTAAATATATTTAAAATGTTAATTTATTCCTGGGATGCAGAGCTGAATTTTCAGGATCATTACTCCAGTCTTCAGTGTCACATGATCCTTCAGAAATCATTCTAATCATGCTGATTTGATTTTGGAGAAACATTATTTATGAATATCGTCAGTATTAGTTCAGTTTAATTCAGCTTAATATTTTAGTGGGAACAGCTTTTCTTTGAACAACATCTATTTTAATGCATTTGTTTGTAATGTTTCCTTGCTAAATAAAAGTATTAGCCTAATTTCATTACAAATATGTATAATATAGATACATACATAATTTTTTTTGATGACTTGCATAATAGTGAAATAAAAGTGTCAGCAATTAAGGAAGCTATAGTGCGTTTAATAGGAAATGGGAAGTGAACACAGCGGCTGTTTTTAAACTTCAATATTATGTTGTCATGATGATATCACCCACTGAAGCAGGTGTAATTCTGTGTGTGTTCTTAGAACCGGAACAGATGTATGCACCCGTCCATTCTATATACCAGTTGATTGCAGTTTCACACTCCCTTAGCGCACACACACAGCTTTACTCACCCTGAGCCAGGTCCAGTGGTCCCAGAAGGCCTTCTTGGTGTCTGTAATCTGGGCTGTTTTTCCCGCCCTCTCCTCTGTCATGCTATTGTTAGGAATAATCCCTAACTCACTCCTGACAGAGATGAGGGCAGGAAAACACACACACACCCCTGGGGGCTCAAGTCCATATGGAAGGGTACCAGAGCAACAGCGTTGTCCCTCGCGCACATACAGTTTGATCTGTACATGGTGGTCTTTTGTGTGATTAAAGCTAATGGTTATGTGTCAGTGAATGAATATTTTCTTTCTGTTTTCAGGAAACGCTACAGACTATCCCAAAGTTTTGTTTTCCCTTCAATATGGACAGGTAATATTAAATTTGTTAATAAAATCAAGTCCCCGTTATTTATACAGTGAATAGTTTACCCCAAAAGGAAATTTTTTAAGTTTGTTTATCACAGACATGCAACTTTTTTCTTTCACAAGAAATTAATTAGATGTGGATGTTGTTGTCAGCTGTTTGGAAACAAGTTTAGTTCAGATATAAGCAACTACTGAATTTGATTCGACTTCTGTCTTGTGGTGTTGTTCAGTTGAGTGAGTTCAGTGTTGATTCTGTTCTGTCACAAAACGAGTCAATTATACACAGTTCAGCTGTAAAGCAACTCATAAAACAATAGTGTCACCACCCAGCTCGAATCATTTTGGTTTTTCAAGAACCTTACATTTTTATGTTCTGACCAAAATTTTGTCTTTGACCCTGTCCTGTCTTCCAGTATGACAGTGGGCCAGGTGGGGCAGAACTTCACGTTTGTCCTGACGGATATCGAGAGCAAACAGCGCTTCGGTTTCTGTCGACTCTCATCGGGAGCTCACAGCTGCCACTGCATCCTCAGGTACAAACTTTTGGGTTTAAGAGTAGAAGTTAACTTAAATTTAGTTTTCATCATCCACCTACTTCAGATCAGCTTAATCTAATTGTAGTTTAACTTTCTCGGTTCAGCTACTTACCCTGGTTCGAAGTGTTTTACAAGCTGCTGAATATTCTGGCTGACTATTCAACCAAAGGACAGGTCAGTGATGCATGCATGACTCAAATGTTGCTGGATCTTATACATTAATTATCTGTGTAAAAGAGGATTTCTTGCTGATTTCATACTTTACTTTCCTTGATATACTTTAGCATGACCTTGAAGTATAGCTTTTTACTTTTTGTATAAAGGCAAGTAAATATGAATGGGGTAAATATCTTCGATTTTCCTTTCGACAAAATTTGTATTCTTCAGTTTTAACTAATCAAGGTTTAAATGCTGCTTTTATGTGACCCTGGACCTCAAAACCAGTCATAGATTTATACAACACTCGGAAGATGATAAAATAACAATACAATCTTTTTTGCAGGGTATGGTATATTAGGATCTGACAATATATGGCCGAGATACAACTATTTGAAAATCTGAAATATGAGGGTGCAAAAAAATATTTTAAAGTTGACCAAATTAAGTTCTTAGAATTGCGTATTACTAATCAAAAAGTACAAAATTAACTAAATAAGTCCAAGAAACATGATCGATGCTAAATATCCTAATGGTTTTTGGCATTTAAGAAAAATCAATATTTTTGACCCATGCAATGTATTTTGGGCTATTGCTACAAATATACTTGTGCAAGATAACACTGGTTTTATGCTCCAGGCTCACATATGACTTTGATTAAAGTGATTTAACATATGCAGTGATGTGATACTTGCGGTTTTCATTTGATTGTATTTGTCTTACAGGACAGTCAGTGGAGAGAGTTGTTAGAGTCTCTACACACGTTAAACATCCCTGATCCTGGAGTGCCTGTGCATTTGAGTGTGGTAATATACAGTAACATAGACAACTTTATCAGACAATATGCTCATATTACAATCAATTTAGTGTATAAAGCCAATTATGTTTCTCTCTCTCTAGCATTTGTTTTTCACAGTGCCTGATCCTAGGGAATTACCCAGCATACCTGAAAATGTAAGTCTGACTTATTAGATTGACCTTGTTAGCCAGATTTATACATAACTATTGGGTTGGGACTAGTTGTCATTTTTAACAAAAGACGTCTGAAAATACACGTTTAAAATGTGAAAATTGTCAAATTACTTCTTCAATCCGTATAGCACATTGACACTCATTAAAAAGGGTATATGATTTCATTTGATGTATTTACAGAGAAATCTGACAGAGTATTTCGTAGCAGTGGATGTGAATAACATGCTGCATCTGTACGCTAGCATGCTGTATGAAAGGCGAATTCTCATTAGCTGCAGCAAGCTGAGCACTGTGAGTAACATCTCCACCGTTTTCTCTCTCTCTCTCTCTGTTGTTGGTTGTTTCTTTACTCATTTTAGAGGTATTAATAAACCTTATTCTTCCTCTTAGTTAACGGCATGTGTTCATGGCGCAGCAGCCATGTTGTATCCCATGTACTGGCAGCATGTTTACATTCCAGTCCTGCCACAGCACTTATTAGACTACTGCTGGTGAGTACACACACACACACACACACACACACACATACATATATATATATATATATATATATATTTGAAATATTAAGGACTTCATGTTTCTGTTGTTTTAGAATTAAGTTTCTAATAATTTGTATATAATAGAAACGGGCATTATTTGGCTCATTTAGGAGAATAATATATTTATAAGATCAAACACTTGGTGGCTCAGAAATATTTTGATTGTTTGATCTATGATTGTTATTATTAGTATTTTAATTATTGTATTATTATTGTATAATAATGGTATTATTTTTGCATATGTTTTGCACTTTTGCATGTGTTTTTGTTAGTGGTGTCAAAGATTAATCGTCATTAATTGTATCCATAATAATGTTTTTTGTTTGCGTAATATTTGTGTATACCGTATAAATTTATTATGTATAAATATATAACAACTCTGTTATCTTTATATATAAAATGTATTTAAATATGTATAATAAAAAATGTATGAATTTATATATATACAAACGTGTAAATATTTTCAAAATATATACTGTATGTGTGTGTATTTATTAATAAATATGCACAATACGCACGTATAATGTAAACAAAAAAGTTTTTTAAATGCAGTTAGTCACGATTAATTGTTTGACAGCACTCATTTTTGTTTTGTATATTTTTAAATTATAGTAATGTATTTTAAATTTATAATGGAATCAGAACTATCATAAAATTAGATTGGAATAACTGTTTTTTTTTGCATTTAAATTCTGTTGATATGGCATTAAAATAACATAAATTAAATATTATTCTTAACTTATGTTTTTAAATAATATAATAGATTAAATATAATAGATATAATATATAATTTAAAATATAATCATTTCATATTGTAAAATCTCACAACATTAATCCTTTTTACTGTTTTATTTTTATCAAATAAATGCAGCCTTACTCCATATTTAAAAAAAAAATAAAAAATTAAAAAGTCATGTTTTTCAAACTTTTGAGTAGTACTCAGTATATAATAAAATCATGTATTAAATACATTTTAAAAGGCAGAAATTGTACTGAACTATTGTTTTTTTTTTTATGCATTAGTGCTCCAATGCCATACCTCATCGGAGTGCATTCCAGTCTTATGGAGGTAACTGATTGCTTTCTTTTATTTTACCTTAATTGCATATTCCGATTTTTCCATGCTACACATCCATATCTGTAACACAGTACTGTTGTATTGAGTTACTTGTTGTAGTGGAATAGACATCTAGGCTGTATTTAGAATTTTTGTGTGTGTCTGTGTTTGTGTGTGTTGTTGTAACAGAAGGTGCGAGGTATGGCTTTAGATGATGTGGTACTTCTCAATGTAGACACAAATACTCTAGAAACGCCGTTTGATGACCTGCAAAGCCTTCCTAATGATGTGGTGAGTAAATAAGCATAAACACAACCTGCTCAGATCTCTAGAAAGTCTGATCTATTTTGGGCGTGATGTTGGTTTTAATGTGCCAGTGATGATCTCATATGGAAATATAGTTATGATGGTTGCAGCGAGTGATATGCGAGTGTGTTATAGGTTTCATCTTTAAAGAACCGGCTAAGAAAAGTTTCCTCAACGACAGGAGATGGAGTGGCCAGAGCATTTCTGAAGGCGCAGGCAGCTCTGTTCGGCAGTTACAGGAACGCACTACACATTGAACCGGTGAGAAAGAGAGTTTGAAGTATTGATGTACTTATGGTTTATAAATGTTGGCTCTGAGCATTTGATGAAGTATTTGCTAAGCTGAACATGCACTAATATACACTTTGACTGTGAGACAGTGTCCTCTAGTGGACAGTCCATGTGGCTTTTTTAAATATAAATGCTTTGCTATGTGTTTCTTGACTTCCCATGTGTCCATATGTTCAGGAGGAGCCAATTACATTTAGTGAGGAAACATTTGTCACACACCGATCCAGCACAATGAGACAGTTTCTACAGAACGCTATACAGCTACAGTTCTTTAAACAGGTATTACACAAACTAAACAAATGTAACAAGAGTATACACTATATATGTTTAGTTCTAAAAAGTTTTAGTTTACGTTTACGTTTAGTTTTAGTTTATATATATATATAATGTAAACAAAAACGTTTATTTTGGATGTGATTAATTATGAATAATCATTTGACAGCACTAAGACATTTTTTAATTTATAAACTTACAAGTTAAACATTTGTTTTATAAAACAGCAGTTTTCCTTTTACCAGTTTTCATATTCGTATTACGCTTGCATATTAAGCACTTCCATATTTTGTTAGTGTTATATCAGCACGTTGTTTAGCAACATCAGACTTCAGTGTTGTTATTGTTAGCTAAAAGTATTAAAAGTAATTTTTGGTCATAAAAATAAAGGTGACATAAAATAAATATTACATTAGTTAAACTCAAATACTGAAACTGGAATAAAAAAAATGGAATAAAAAGAAGCACATAACCAAATTCCTCATTGTTTTTATTTTTGTTATTGCAGTTTATAGACGGGCGTCTGGAGCTGTTAAACTCTGGTGAAGGGTTTAGCGATCAGTTTGAGGAGGAGATCAATATGGGAGAATATGCTGGTAGGAGACATTTTATTTGTGTGTATTTAAAAAAAGCTACTAATTACATGTAGTTTTGTGTTATTGTTGTTTTTACATTTTAGTCTTCTCTGTGATTGTTTATTATTTCTGTTACAGGCAGTGATAAGACCTATCATCAGTGGCTTTTCACAGTGAAGGTGACATTTCCTGTTTATTTTGCGTGTGTGCTGAAGAGGCTGATTTTGATTGATTCTTTGTATATTTGCTTATGAGCTTTTTCCTCTCAGTATGATGATGTCTTTTTCACATTTGACATACAGAAGGGCAGTGGGGCCATCTTAAACACAGTGAAGACAAAGGCAAATCCTGCGATGAAGACCGTTTACAAATTTGTATGTATCCTTGTGTGAGTAAACTCTTGTTTAGTCTGTGAGGGAATTTCTACTTTAAGGGATCTCCTCTTGTTTCTTCTACAGGCCAAAGACCATGCCAAGATGGGCATCAAAGAAGTAAAGAGTCGACTCAAACAAAAGGTGCACAAACATTTACATGCACACAAACACACAATTATTCATAGTCCTTGAATAAACATGCTGTATGTACATGTGTATTTACTTGAAGGAGCTTACAGAGAATGGTTACTCCGAAGAGCCTGGCTCCACCCACCTACCCTCCACACACAGCAAAGACTCGCTCACCTGGGACCAGAGACGTCCAATCACAGTTCACTTTGGACAGGTGTGTGTGGGGAATTAAAAGTGATTTGGAAATTACAAAGTTTCGGCAAAGAGTACACTATAGTGTACATTATAGATGATTTCAAATGATACACTTTATGACTGTAATGGACATGTACAGTATTATCATTGTGGCAACACTAAAATAACATGTTTATAGGTAGCTTATTATTTTGGAACTTACATTAGATTCTTGTCCATAAACTGAACAAAATTTAGGAGACTGGGATGAGCAACTCCGACATGAAGAAGAAAGAAAGACAAACAATTAGAACAACATAATTTTTTATCAATTCGGCAGTGTATATATAATAAATAGACACAGTACACGCACACATTATATAAACAGAACCTTTTTGGATGCAATTAATCATGAATAATACTTTAATATTTATTTATTTTTAATACACTTGTTTACACTCTTTTTTACATTTTAATATGAACTAAAGACTAGCCTAGGAAAGATGTTATGATATTAGCTGAAAATGGCAATCATTTGTTTGAAATACATTTGTTTTAAATTTTTATTGTATTTAACAGTAAGTTGTTTTTGTTATTTTGAAAAAGCTATCTGATAAAAGCATCAGCAATTATCATGATATGAAGCTTTGATTTCGCCACATGGCTTTGAGATGTATGTTATCTATGTATGGAAGGCTTGTTGACATGGGTTATTAGTAATTAGGATTCAGCCCTTGTTTTCAGTTACATTTTAGAAAGTGCGAAAGAAGTCCTATTTTCACAGATAAAAGTGTGTGTGTGTGTGTATGTTTGGAGCAGACTGAGCAGTCACGGCCCCCTCGGCCACAACGTCCCCCTCCCCCCCATCCCTCCAAACTACAGCGCAGCACACGACCAGTGAGTACAGCACTCTCATCCCTGACCTCTGACCTGTCCCCAAATATTCCCCTCTACTCTGGCTGCTGCACTGGAGTGTGTTACATTTGTGTGTTCTGGCCGGATACTGTTTGTGTGCGTGTGTGCTCGTGTGATCTAACATCAATTATTTTTCTACAGAATAATGCTCACTCACACACATGAAAGAGTTTGTCATGTGTGTTTGCACTTACTTTTCTACCGCACAACTTTTTTTCCTTTGGTTTAAAGGGTGCTTTATTCTGTCTGCTGCTCTTCAGGTCTTGGATACCACATTTCTGTTTACATTTGACAGGATCCTGACCTCTGATCTTTGCTTTCTAAAAGGATCAATTGACTTGATCTAACAGTGACATCTACAAGGATTTAACAAATCAAGAACGTAAGACATTTATATACTGTTTAAAAATCTGTTTTGGCGTGTGTTTGCAGGCTCGACCTCCTCGGCCTCTGGTGCCTAAAAGACCGCGCAGTAACATTGGCATAGAAGGAAGCCCTGAACAGTAAGACTCAAACATTTAACCTTTCTCACACGCAATGGCAAAACACAAGCAAATAGACAATGGTCTTTGTGTTTCTATCTAGGGAGCATTTTACTTTGCGTTCCCGGCATGTTCAGTGCCAGCTAAACTTTATATTTTTCCATTCATAAGAATTGTGAACAGGTTGATACACAAAGATCTGAATGAGTAAAAGGAAAATAGAAGACGACATGCTAATTTGTTGCTATGCATGTTGACTAAATTGTTTAGGAAAAACTTGTTTTGCAGATTGATAATATATAAAGTAAAACTGTATTACTATATTATTGGTGTTTCTCATTATTTGGCAGATTGTTTACATTTGTAATTAACTGTTTCACAGAATACTTTTAAATAAAGATAATGAAACCTTTATTTATTAGGGATAATGTAGAGCCAAGAGATGGTTATTGCAAAATAAACTCCTTCAGTTTGATAGAAGATGCCTAAAATTTTTTATTCAGCATTTTTCAGTATTTTATTTTATATTTAAGTTAAAAATGTATGTTTTGATTAGTATTATATTTTTAATTGTTTTAGGCTTTATCCATCAAATATCTGTCTCATACAAATCAGCACAGCAAAAATGTTGGGGTCTTGACTGAGTGATTGCATGTCTCACTTACTCTTTCTTTGTCTCCTTCACTCTTGTGTTTCTCTTTCACACTGGGTGGTCGTTTTTGTGATTTGTGTTTGTGTGTGGTTACACCTGATACTTGGCTCTCTTTGTCTCTGCCAATTTGTTTATGCTTTTTTTATTTTTTTATTTTTTTGCTGCTGCTGCTGCTGCTGTGCACCTCTGTATGCGTGCATGTTGACGCTGTAGTTACATGCGTCCAACCCGTCACTATACAGTGTTTCTGTGTGAGGATTCTTCGGGTGATGAGCTGTCTCAGGATGACGACTCCATTGCTGCTTTTCCTGAACACTTCCTGCTTTCTGCTCCTTTTGAATGGTCTCTGTTCAAGTGGTTTTCATCCTTGATTTCTCTAATGTCAAATATAAAATAATATTTGCTGTCTTTTTTTTTTTTTTTTTTACATACTATGCCTGCAAATAGTATTTGAACACGCTAAAAATGAAAAGATGTCATTGCATTAGGTTACAAAATATCAAACCAACTGCTAAACCATTAAATATAGTGCTATTCAAAACACATTCTAGTTGTGGAAACTGTCAGCATAAATTGTATCAGCTGTACATAGAGATACCCCAGGGCTTGGTGCTTGGCCCCCTAATCTTCTCTCGGTGTTCCTCTAGTTGACTTTTGTGCATAGGAATGTAATACAGAATGAGTCAGCGTGTTTAGTCTCCAATGACAAAGTACTTAAAACTAACAAGCCTTTCATATCTGAGCATGTCATACATTCTGTATATTATCAAGAATACGGCATAGAATTTTGTTCTGGATCAGGCCAAGAGGGCAATTTGTTATCTAATGCAATGACAACCTCATTTTTACCTCAAATGTTTTTGGGGCCACTGTATGCCATAGTATTTATATAAAGTGCCTCACTTTATGGTTTATGAAAGGTTCATGGTTTAATGGTCTTGGGAGTAGAGCTTAGGTCGGGCCCAAAAAATTAAACCCGATCTTACCCGAGCCCGTGCACCTCATGTCCGAGCCTGACCCCGTCCTACACAGTAACTGTAAATATGAGCCCGAGTCCGATTTAAACCAAACTACTTTTTTTAATACGTGGGCCGTTATAACAGACGTTCTTAACTACAATTCTGAGTTGTTTAAACTACAGAAATTAGTTTAGATTTATCTTAATGAATAATGCAACAAGGACGAAAATGTAAACTGCATTGTTTGTTTATTCAGAATGGATTGCAAGTGGATCCGAATGAAGAAACATAGCCTTAAAAAACATGACAAACATCAAAACAATGATGAACACAGAAAATGAACAAGAATTAACTTCAGATGGCCTAGAAGTAGGCCTACTACTTTAATATGATACAACAAAGTTTTAGAATATTTTTAAATAGAGATCTAAAACATGCAAAACACAAAAAAATGCGGAGTCACATCGAGGGATCATGGGGATGGATTAATAATGCAGGGTAGCCTACAATGATTACACTCCAATACCAAAAAAAATGAACATAAAAAACGAATGAAGTAACATTTCATTTAGACTAAATAAAAAAGCCTTATTAAACTGAGGAGATTCAATTAGTTGACTTTCCACCATTTAAGTAGGTCCCTGTCGTCATCCATGGCATACCACTGTGAATTGTACATGGCCACTTCATCCTCATCTGGTTCATTATCATCGTCCCACTCGGCAAAGTCAGAGTCTGTCCTGGGCTTGGCTGCTGGTGTAAAGCCAGTACTACTAGCTGCAGCAGCATCACACAGGCAAGAGTAGGGTGCAAACGTGGGCATGTACTTCAGATATGTCTTCAGGAGACCTCATCCTCAATTTGTTGAATTTTGGCTAGAGGAAAAGAGCAACTTTGTGCAGGATGTTCACCTTCATTTTTTGCAATATGAACACTGCATGTCTCAGACGCACAAAGGCTTGCTGTGGAGAGTCATGGGAGAGGGATTGCAATGTTTATTCAGTTTCTTAAGCTCAAGGCAGACCAGGTTTATGGTTGTATATTTATCGCCCTCCAACTCTCTCTGGGCATTATAGAATGGCTCTAAAAAGGTGACCAGAAAAAAGCCTTCTATATGGTTCCAGGGCTTTAATTGTGTTGCTGCTTTCATCTGTTACCCAGACTATTTGTCTGAGGGAGCTAGGGTCAAGGCTAAATTTGTTGACCAGGATCTTGCGTCTGATATTTTTCCCCATTTTAGCATCCTCCACAGGAAACATTGCTGTGGGGAGAGTTTTACCAACTAATGTATAATCGTTGATATAATGGCATCTCCGTTCTTCAGAGCACCTTTGAGCATCTGTGCTAGAACTTCCTTCCTCTCATAAGACTTTTCTAGGCAAGCTTTGGAAACGGTGCTATGGTGAGGCAGGATGGACTGGGCCGATACACGGCCATATGTACCACCAACATTGATAAGTTCTTGAGCTAGCGCCTGGAAGCCGTGGCCACTTACAACGTAAAATGGTCTTATGTCCCTGCAGCATAACTCAAAGTGCATATTTCAGTGAGGGCTTGCCTCGTTATCAGGGGTATGCTTGGAGAAGCAACAAAAGAGGACATTGAAGGCTGACTATCATCCTTTCTGCCATGGCAAGCCTGCTTCATGTGTCTGTTCATCGTGGAAGTCCTCGTTTTTTTCCTATCATAAGCTAGCAGCATGCTGCAATTAATGCAGTTGAAAAAGCTGACACATACGTTGTCACTAACCACGACGCTGTTGCAGGAGCTAGAGGGTTGCTGTGCACGACACGTCATGTGTTGCTTAGGCTGACTTTGCTAAAATTTTCATATAATATTTATAATTATGGTATAGCTCTCCACCCAATTAGGCTAATTAAGTAATGATAAAAAAAAAAAAAAAACTATAAATGCTTGATCATGGCCTGGCCCGGCCCAAAGATAGTGGTAGGAATATTTTAGTTTTAAAAAAAAACTCATTCTAATGATTCAGAGTCAACCCTTTCTTTTGAGAGACAATAACTTCATACATGGTGCACTTTCAGATATAAAATTTTGCAAAACATCCTGCAACATTTTGTAGGATGATGTTTTCTTTCACTTTGCTGTGTTACACACTGCATGAAAGGGCATTTTCAAAAATCCATAATAGAGGCACTTTAAGCTGTGATCTGCTAGATTTGTTTTTAAAGTTGTCTTAAATCAATTTTATTGCATGTATAGATTTAATACATTTGATTCTTAATCTGAGGCATGCAACCGCTTATTTATGCAAAGTGATTTTGATTGTTTCATTGATCAAATCTGCCCATTTCAACAGCTCTTCATCTAACTTGAAAATTATAATTGTGTGTCTGTACTTGTTTGTGCATGTGTTGTGCGTGCGTGTGCTTGTTTGTGGTGTGAATGTGTTTTTGTTTGCGTATGTGACTTAGGCCCCAGCCATACAGGTCTCTGAAAGAGGCAGAGCTTGTGGAAGAAGGTGAGGAGGTTGGGGAGCGCTTCCAAGGTAACACTGCTCCGTCCAGCCCTGTGCTAGACAAGTTCTCTGACCTGAACCTGTTGCAGGATGCCTTCCGTAGTCAGCAGGGGGAGCCAGAATGTACAGAAACCACAAATACCACAAAGCCCTCTTACAGCACTACACTCAGTTCCGCCAGAAGTTTGGAGGAGCTTCGAGCAGACCCACAACATTCCAACTTTAACTACCAGGTTAGATCATTTTGCAAAGTTTTGGGAGGGACAGCTACTATTAAAGCGGAAGAGTATACCATAAATTAGTGTTTCCCAACCTTGCTCCTGGAGGCACACCACTTTGGGCCTGTTTATACCTGGTGACTTAATGCGTTTTCTCTGATCAAATAGATATATGATCTACTGAAATTGTTATTTACACTTGGCCACATGTGTCTCCGCAAAATGGATACAAATCTGATCCCCATTTCCTGCACTGTATGCAAATTTTTATATTTTGGGAGGAGTAAAATTTGCATATGAGGTTTCAATGACCAGATGCATTTACATTTATTCAGTTTCATCTGGAATGACCCAGACCACCATCCGAAGTGACTGGATTTAAATCAATCGTGAAATTGTTTCTGAGGGCATTTACACCTTGTCTTTTCACTGTTGGATAGCTATCCGATCAGAGAAAAAGCATGAAACGGTTTTGACAAATGCTGCCCTAAATTATTGTTCCACTTGTAGGGAATACATTAAACACTGCCAAAGTCAAAATGGTTTATGGTGATAACCATAGCAACATTTTGTCTTTTAGGAGTTGATTACAATTGTCATTCCTTTAAGCACTCAAACTCTAGGTGTACAAAACAAGATTTTAAGTACCCCAAAGCAACCAAATTTATAAGCCTATATATTACCTTTATCTGTCTTAAAATCTGTTCTAATTGTTTGTTCTTCAGCGGATGAATCTTGCTTCTGGTGAGCGTACACGCACACTCCCTGGTCTTAAAACCACCAATCCGTACAGCAAGCTCTGGAGCCAAAGAGAAGACCCGTCTACGTTGCTTGGCCAAGAGTCACCTTCCTGGGAGAGACCTCTCTCCGTGCCACCCTTGGAACCCCTGGATGCACGGCCACCCAGCAGAGAGAGCTCAAATCCCAGTGCAGAGAAGACAGAAGGGGCTTGTATCACAATACCTCGTCCCCAAGGTCGAAAAACACCTGAACCAGGTGCAGTTCTGGCACCTGCTGTGACCCTGCTGCGTGGGGTTAAACAGGCCGGCGAAAAGGAGGGAGGAGTATCCGCTGGAGGACAAGAGTTTCGGCAAGCACTGAATATGTCTCCTCACTCCCAATCACAAACTCAGATGGACTTGTTAAAGCCCAGCGAGTCAAGCGAGGGACAGGACTTGCTCAGCTTGTTGGACCCTCTGTGCGGAGCAACAAAGAATGACGCCACTCCGTCCCTTACTAAACCCCCTGTACCTCCTCGACCCAACCCACCAAACCTCCCCGCCTTCCCCCCTTCAGTATCACTAAACCCCTTTACCCAACCGCCCCAGTACCAGCCACAAAGGCACTATAGTCCTGTTGTCCCAGGTAACCCTTTTACCCCAGCCTACATGCCACCCCCTGGTGCCAACTACTTCCCCACCACTGCCCACCCGTTCTCTGTATTCAGTCAGACATCTGCTGTGGGTGTGACCCCAACTGGAGGGGCGTGGCCAGTTGGACGCATTCCTCCATCCTCCAGCAGTAGCGGTTCTCTTTCAACCCTCTTAGACTCACCTGCTCCGGCTACTCTGGGCCAGCCTGTGCAAGTCTCTACAGACGAACCCCGTGACCCATTCAATGACCTTCTTACTATGGCAACCACACCAACTGTAATGACCACGCCCCCCAAAAAGAAGGTAGAGGATTTGCGAAGAAGGTGGGAAACGTTTGACTAGCTCTGCCCACATCTTTCCTCCATGGCTGCTACCAACCAGTGAGGGACTGCAAATTTAGAGTCAGTGGGATTTTTAAGATTGTGCCCCCTAGTGGCCTGAAAGCACTGTTGGACATTTTCCCTCTCAGAGTGTGTCGTGCTTTTATTTTTGCGCCTAGCTCACACACTTAGCCTTATGCACACAGATGCTAATGATGTATTTCCCATAGCATCCGGATGAACCGTATTGTTCCAATAGCAGCAGGTTTAACACTGAGAAACCATACTAGCAGTATAACACTGTATTTTCTGTAGCTAGCAGTCTAGTTTCCTTAGGGATCACACTACGATACTAAAGAGACCACACAATAATACAACAAGTCCTACATTACCGATTAGACTGCCATTGTTGCGTTTATGGCGGCAATTGCACATCCTCTAAACAATCAGTACTGTTTTATTAAGAACCTTGTTTTTTAACCCTATTATTTCAATACGTTACACCCTAGCATCTAATTTCTTGTACAAACGATTGTTAAATTGCCATTTATAATGCACCTGAATACAACTTTTTGCGCATCCCTAGATTCTTCTTCCTTAGTAGATGGCGTGCTACACAGCCCACACAAGGGCATACTACATCCTGGACTCTATAATGCAAAACGCATATAACATTGTACCTGCCGTGTACTTCATATTTGCACTACATTACATACAGCATACAATAATGCATACTGCGCTACATATTGTGCCCTTGTAGAAGCTATATATTACTCACTGCGTAGAGCATAGAGTGAGATAAAGTGCAGCTGGACGGTAGCGCCAAGAACGGCTCGGAGTAAACAGCCCTGTAGAACACAATACTGCCCCCTAGAGGTCTGACGTCAGGTCAAAAATACAGTATGCATTTAATGCATCTGTTTTTGACCAAAAAAAGTGTAATTTAAAATAGGTAAACGAGTGTGTTTTTATGCTAAATACATGGTGAATGCCTTCATTGGTAACGACTTTACCTCTAGTTCTGTTTGCCTGGGTGTCAGTCCAAAAGTATTAAAATGGGTCTTATGGAACAAGGTTCAGTTCAGTTTCAAAATAGTTTAGTTTAGATGCTAATTGTCCACTTGCTTTGATTTGATGTTAAAGTTCTTGTTTTATTCTGAGCATCACACGATAGACTTATAGCTTTCATAAAGCGACCAGTCACCGCCCTTCTTTTTAGCGCTACCCTTTCCATCTAATCTGCTACTGCCATGCACTCTGCATTATGGGTATTTATTCTAGTAGAGCATTTTTGCGCTTTTTGAACATACTGCTATAAAGTGTGTTAAAATGAATCCTAATTCTAACAGCTGGTTTTCTTGTCATAGACTGTGCCTGCTTTCTGGGTTTAATTCAGCACTATACACAATCTGTGTTGGAGGATCTTCGTTTCATGCCGTTTTTTTGCAAAAAAATTTTGTCTGAGACTTGCAAGTAGGAGAACACTGTTTGTGCAAATCTTGACATGGAAAAGAATTGTGTACAACCAAACGCTCAAATCCAAAAGAAACCTGTTTTTGTCCATGTCAGGGAACATCAGGGAGTGAACTGGTGTCTCTTCTTCTCTGGTTTTATTGCTGTATTTAAAGATATGAAATAATGTTATTTGTGTTATTAAAGTGTTCTTGAACATCTCTATCCTCCATGTAGAGCTGTATCACGTTTTCTGTTAGTTTATCTTTTTATATCACCTTTCGAATTTGGCCTTAAATGCGAGAGTGTGTTGTGTGTGTAAATTCAGAGCTGTTTGTGGTGAAAGGTTTGTTGAGTATTCCTAGTCTTACTGCATGGGTTGTATTGGTTCAAATTTTGTCTTAATGTTAAAAATGTTTTTTTTTTTTACATTTCTCATCAGCTGTTAGGTTGAAATGTGTGGTGAAGCAACTGTCCCTGTTCATTAATCTATACTGAAAAATTTGAACTATAGCAATGGAAGCCAATACACCGTCACAGAATACACTGAGCAGCACTGCACTGGATGGCAGCGAGCTTCTAGTTAGGACACTTTGATAATATTTGACAAAATGAATTACAGCAAAATGTGTGTGTGTGTGTTCATATCTCAAGTGCTCAAGGTCAAGTGCTACTATAAAACAAAAAACATTTTTTAATTAAATTATTCAGTAAAATGAACTGGTTGACGCAAATAAATTTAATTGACAAACATTTGCTGTTGAAAGTACCTACATTTTTTTTCCTTTTTAAGGAATGGTCAGATGAGCTGAAGCTGTGATATTTTTTTCTTATACGGTGACTTAACTGGGAAGACATCCAAACATGTTTAGTGTTAAAAGTTGTTCTGGGTGAAGTATTGTAGATGTCATCACTGCACAGCAGTCACTGACATAATGATTGTAATCTGTATTCCAGCAGAAAAAGTGTCAAATTACAGTATAATCTACTATGTCTTGGTAAAAGAGGTTTTGAAAATATGGCTGACATGCATTTGATATTGACATTGTAGGACCTATTTTGACAGGATCCTTTGAGGTTTCATCTTGAATGGATGTGCTGCTCTTAGCAAGGGGGACTATCAAGATTTTTCTGATGTGTAAAATACAATTTTCTCTTGGAATGTATCCTAATGTGAACGCATATCCTGTTATTATCATATTGCACTTTTTTATTTTTTAATTATTATTATTTGGATGTTATTATTTGTGTTTGCCATAATTAAAAAGCACACAGTATATTCATGTGAAAGTGGTGAGTTTGAGATTTGTTTTGCCCACATTTAGTCATTTATTTTTAACCGTTCTCTTTCCCAATATTTTTACGCACGTTGTGTTGTTTTTTGAAGGACTGTCAGTTTAACATGTTAAAATGCACATCACTTATCTTAAACATTTAAACGCTTAAAATATTGCTTTACTAAACAATATTTGCACATTTACACATATATTCCTAAAATGTAGTACACACTGTACGGTTTAGTTTTAGTAAATCCTATGCACTCATTTAAAGAAAGTCTGACTGATATGGGACAACAACAAAACAATTATAGCCTCAATTTACAACATTTACACTCTGCTTTTACAGCATTTAGACATCAGCAAAGATTTGTTCTTATGTTTATCTCTCATCTGTTATTTCATCTTTCACAGGCAGAATATTATTCAATGCTATTTCAATGCTCATGCGATCATATTTGCATGTGTAAACAATGATTGTGGTGCTGTTCTTAGTAGTATGAACACACATTCCTAAAAAATGTCAAGTGCAGTGATTGTCAAACACTAACATGTTCACAGTTTTTACAATAATGGCCTTAAACAAAATCTAAAAAGTATTGCGCTGACATTTAATTGGAATTACCATTCCTTTTTTGCCAATACCAATTTTCCTCCGATTCAGCTCAAAGTTGTCTGTGACTCCACCCATAACAGTTAAATAGCTCTGCTGCTTTTCTTCTATGACAGCAAAAAAATAAAAATAAAACACTTCTTGCTGTGTCATTTTGAATACTGGAAGTGAATGATATTGACTAAAATAAAACAACTAGCTGAGATTGCTACGTAACTAGCATTACTTGTGGCCTTTTTGGTTGTTTATACATGACGTCACAAACAGTCAAATAAAGCACGAGCTTTTTTCTTTTCAAAATTAAAAGTTGGGTTTTTTTTGTTTTGTTTTTGTAATTGCTTACTTGTGATTGTGCATTCAGCAAAGTCGGAAATAGCTTTTAGTATTCTGGAACGCATAATTAGGTTAATTCTGACACAGTGTACAACGCAATAATTTATGCAAATGCATTTCAGAAAATGCATTTCAAACCTTAAAAATACTAATATATGGCTAATTGGCATGTATATGAAGCCACATTCCTCAGTTTTGATGATCTTATCCAGTGTAGCATACAGCAGGTATAGTAGCTAGTTAACAGACATACCTTATACATTCAAATGCTGTGATTTTTTTTCCCTTAAATGTTGCTCACTCCTTCATTAGCACTATTTTTAGTGCTTATCTTTGAGAGGGATTGGTTGAAAATTTTAACTGCTGTGGGAAGAATGTAAACTCTTATCTCTGTCTCTTTGCAATATTTGTCAAAGCCGTTCAGGCATACAATGCCATGAGGTAAAGGATCACAAAGTTTAACTACGCTTGAGAAAGTTGCTGGTTAAATTCCAAAGTTTTAGGTCTCCACAAAAGATTGACCATATTAAATGCCTTCATGTTTTTCCTTTTCCACTTGTATTACCGCATATCTTCTGGTTGCTAGGTTGCTTGTTTGATACAGCACTTGTTTCTTACTGTGGCTCTGTAACACCACAAAGTCTTGGTAAATTCCAGTGTAGTTCCATCACAGAGTCACACAGATAATATTAGAGCCCCTTAATCTACATCTGTTTGTGTGTTCAAATGAGTCGCTCTTCAGGTGGTACTTTCAGCATGCTATCCATCTCCAGGCGTGCACCAGCAATCTCCTGATGGCTTGGGGAATAAGTTCCTTCTGATTGCCTCTTCCTGCGTGCCGTCATCAACATAAAAATGAGTCCGATAGCCACCAAGAGGATACAACCACATGCCAATGGAACCGCTATTGCCAACCATGGTATATGTTCTTGCTGAGCTTGTTTCTACAAAAAGAAATTCAGATAGTTACTGTTTGCATTCTAATTTATGCTCCTAAATTGCATGCTTATTATCATACTCCGGTGTTTACTTACATTTGTTTCACAGAATTGGCCACTGAATCCTGCTGGACATAAACACTGAAACCTGTTCAGCCGATCCAGACACGAGCCACCATTTAGACATGGGCTAGATGCACACTCGTCAATTTCTCTCTCGCATCTGGAAATAAATATGTACACCAACACATATGCACTAAGTCATCTATGCCAGTATTTGTATATTAATTTGATTTGTAATGGACATTGATGTCTTAATTTCACCTGTCTCCTGTGAATCCTGAAGGGCAGGTGCAGTTTGCCCCCCACTGAGTGTCATGACAAATACCATTATTTTCACATTCAAAATCCAGTTCACATTTAAGAGGAGGGTAGTTATACCTGAAGCACAAGAACACAAAGAATCAAATGAATAAACTCCCAAAATTTCTCACTGGCTCATTCAATCTGTGGTAACAAGAAATAATGTGAAATTTTTCAAGAGGGGTTCACAAGCATTTACAATTGCAATCAGGCCGTCTCATACCTTGTTCTCTGTTGGAGGGCATATATATTGTAAATTACCACTAAGTCAAGTCTATGCATCAGTGTGTGATATGTAGTAACTTACTGACAACGTGTTCCACTGTACTTAGGTGGACAGATGCAGGTGAAGTCATTAATTCCATCCACACAAGTTCCCCCGTTTTTACACTTTGATGCTTTGCAGTCGTCTATGTTTTCTGAACATGTAGGTCCAGCATATCCTGGGTGACACAAGCAGTCAAACCCATTAAACTTGTCTTTGCACTTGCCATGGAGACAGGGTCCTGAGACACACTCATCTGTTTCTTTCTCACAGGTGATCCCTTCCCAGCCTGATGAGCACTGGCAGCCAAATCTATTGAAGAGATCCACACATGTACCACCACGTCTGCAGGGATGAGAGAGGCACACTGGAGCACCAAAGCAGCCTATCCGCACACGCTCATCTTGTCTTCGCCAAAACCGTGATGTTTGGGGCGATTTAGCATTGTCTACAAATGGAAGGTAAACCTCACCCACTCTGACAGCACCTAGACATCCTGTGTACTTCTCTGCCAGTGCAACTTCACTTGAAAAATCTTTAAGGAAACTTAAACTACCAGCAAGTTCCGGTGCACTGCTGCCGTCAATGATGCCATCCACCAAAATAAACCATTGTGATGCATCACGCTCTGGACTGGCCATGGCAACCAGCAGGTGATGCCAGTTTCCATCTGCAATCTCTCTCTGTCCAGAGAATATCACTGGTTCCATGTTCTCGGTTTGGAGCTCCACATGAACGGCTGAATCCACTAGTCCAATCAGTAGGAACTCCGCCCCTTTCCATGCACGAAGTAATACGGCATTTTCCTGCCTTGTACGGAGATCCATGGTCAAATTGGTCACTGGGTAAACTAGAGATCCCTTAGAACTGTAGTGTAAGGGTGTGTTGTCAAAAGTCGCATTAGCAATGCCTGTAAATACAAAACAAAATGTCTTATTATAATATACATGTTATTATAATACTGTTTTTTTATCGTTTTATTTTTACTACATGATTGTCAACATTTAAACATTGTGTGTGACCCTGGAGAACAAAACCAAGTTTGTCTTAAGTTGTTGGGGTATCTTTGTAGCAATAGCCAAAAATACATTGTATGGGTCAAAATTATAGATTTTTTACTTTTATTCTAGAAATCATTGGGATATTAAGTAAAGATCATGTTCCATGACGATATTTGGGTTGGGATGTTTAGAATGATTAGGATGATTCTAAGGGCCTGACGATGGAGTGTGGCCCCCTGAGGGAGTTGCGCGATTTCTACTGTGGGGGGAACGTGTTCGCGATCTCTATGGCGAGAGAACTACCGGAACGTGATTTGTATGGCCGCAGACTGTGATTTCTACAGATGGGAAGGCACCCAACACATGACTGGTTTTGTGGTCCATGGTCACCTATTTCTGAATTAATATTTTGCTAATAGGATCTTTAGGAAACTGAAATATTAACTAGATGTTTAATATTAGCATACACTCAAAACCATCCAGCAGATCCACACAGTGTCCACCATTTACGCACGGGTTGCTGACACACCAAACCCGAGTTTCACATGTCTTTCCGGTGAAATCCCGTGGACAGGAACAAGTGAAGTCATTCCATGTGACTGTGCACTCTCCACTGTTTAAGCAAGGCTCCACCTGCAAACCAGAAACGCACCATCAGCTCTTTCCAGCTGTAATTATCAATTTAAATTGATCTAATGGGAAAAAAGCAACATCTGTTTTCACATACCTTGCACATGTCATCACTTTTACATCCAGGTAGCACGTTTTTTGCATCACTGGAGATAAATAGAGTGTCACTGAGGGTACTATTCCAGACTTCCATATCCAGATGCACATCGTCTAGTCTCAGGTCCTGCAGGCAGCCCTTAAAATGGCCCCCCCATTCAGCTGCACCCTCTTCATTTGGAAACCCACCAACATACAACAGGTCTCCCTCCAGAACTTCTAAGTCAGGCAGTGAACCAAGCCCATAGCGCAATCCACCATGGCTAAAGAACACCTGACCCTCCTGTACGTCCATTTGAAGCACTTGTTTCTCACCATTACAGACAAACACTGGTGATGATAGGATGGGTGACCCCACCACAGAGGTCACCTGCACTCGTCCCATTTCCAGGTACATGGTAAAATAAGGATCCTCCTCCTCTGTCTCCTGAAGCCCTGCCCTACGTAGCTGAAATAATAAACCACTTGATTTAAGAGATCGTAGGAAGAATGACACACTAAAGTTCCTGCCAATATCAGACAGCAGTACAAATGCAAGATAACTTGTAGAGTCCTCATGACCAAACGTCCAAAAGGAGAAATCTGTGGAAGTAACAGAAATAGAGAAAAAAAAGTCAAGCATTACAATGTTTTATCTATTATTATATAAGTTTGCCTATTGCACACCTGAACTGGGCCACTGTTCTCCAGAGTTTTTATCATACCCTTATCTTAATTACTTTGTTCAATGTTAGAGCTAAATTTAGCTGAAAAGTTGCCCTCCATCACCAGAGTTTAATGCCCCAGCTCTAAACATTACACTCTCAGAAATGAAGGTGGTACCTTTTTTAAAAGGTATACTTTTGTACCTATTAAGTTCAAATATGTGCACTTTAAGTACTAATATTTATCTTTAAGTTACCAAAATGGACCCTTTAGGTACAAACATTTCTCTTTGGAAAAGGTACCGCCCCAGTGACAGCTTTTGTACCTTTATTTCTGAGAGTGTACCACAAAATTGCAGTTTGAGTGTATGAGCATACAGTATGTGTATGCATACCTTGGCTGCAGTCATGGCCATAGTGAGGCCTATAACAGTCACAGCGATAGCCTGTCCAGAGGTCGACACAGTGACCTTGTTGAAAGCAGGGATTTGGGTCCACATTGCACCATTCCGTCTTTATACAGCCCAACTCTATGCTCGCTTCCTCATCGCCCAGATCATGTGGCAAGACATGATGGCCATCCACCTGTAGGTCCTCCATACAACCCAAAAATCCATGCCCACTTAAGGTTAGCTCCATGTACTCCTCTGGTACTCCACCTACATACAACTTTGTTAAACTGTCACGAGGCAAGAAATTTTCTTGAGCATCTGGTAGCTTGCGTTCAGCTTTGCACACTTGATTGTCACAGCTTGAACCTTTAACTTGCAGCACAAGTCTGATATCCTGATTCCATCCTTCAATTTTCACCACTGATTCATGCCAATCTCCATCACTTACAAGTCCTTGTAATTTTGCCTCCAGTGACCCTCCCTCCTTTGATATCGCCTTGGCACGCAGCTCACCCCCAACAATCTCTAGAGAGAGGAAGAAATCAGCATTGCCACGAAAGAACAGCAGCATATCAGGCAGTGTGGTGCGGAAGCGTAGGTGGACCCCCAGGGGGTGCTCCTCTTCTTCTATGTCTCTTTTTCTGCGCTCGAGTGGTGGAACTTCAATAAGAAAGAACTTTGGCGAGGAGAAGGAGAATGTGGTTGGTGTTAAACATACATCATCATAGAATCCCGGTGGACAAAGACAAGTATATCTGTGTGTCTCTCCATCCAACCATGGCAAGCAGGTGGCGCCATTTTGGCACGGATGGTCAATGCAACCAAGCAGCTGCACAGTGCACTGAGGTCCCCCCCATGGCAAGAGACCTTCCTCAGCTTCTGCACAATGGCACTTAAATTCAGCCACTCCATCTTCACATACACCTCCATTCAAGCACGGGGCACTCTCACACTCATCAATGTTAACCTCACACTCTACACCTGAGAAAGAAAAAGATAACAACGTTAGCAATACAAACAAAAACATACACACACTCTTTCCCATTTTCAGAAACCAACCTGTGAACCCGTCCAGGCATATACACTTGTACCCATTTACCAGATCTTCACAGCTTCCTCCATTGTGACATGGCTCAGACACACACTCATTTATGTTCACTGAGCAGTTCTCTCCTGGTGGAGTACAAACAAACAAAACAAATCAACAGCATGGAAATGCTATTTTCAAGTAGAACATTGCATCAATTTTGAGTAACCTTGACCACCTTTCATACACACAGTTAGGTTCAACTCTGGGACAAGTTTTTAAAATTTAAGTTATATTAATGTATGATTTGTTGTTTTACGATTCTGTTTTAATGTTCCCAGTACCTGTGTATCCTGGTTGACACTGACAGATGTAACCTGCAGCTGTGGCATAGGTGAACTCCCAGTCTGTTTCCCAGTGTTCTAGTTTTGACTTCTCAAAACATTCCCCATTATTCTCACAGGGAGTATCGGCACATTCATCTATATCCACCTCACAGTTATCTCCTTCAAAACCTACACACAAATCAACATCGTTTAAGATTTGTGCAAAGTTAGATAGTTAAAGACATGAGTGGAATTTTTGTTATAAAGGAGAGCTACCTGGCCAACAGGTACAGTTATAGTGGTTAATGCCCTCTACACAAGTTGCTTCATGTTGACAAGGATGTGATGCACACTCCGCAATATCCTCCTCACAGTGGTCTCCCATAAATCCAGTGCCTTCACATTCACACCTGTAACTGCATACAACCACACCAAATCAAACAGTCAGTACATGCAGAGTCTTATGCATTTAACTATCAACATAAAATCAGGTCTACATTGCAGCTCTTCCTGTCTGATGACCAACTATTTAGACAGAGAGAGATATTTTTACACACAGTGTAAAAGTCAGTTATGAAACGGTGAGTAGTGCTAGTTATGCCATCTGCATGACTCAGGCATTCCTATAATATTTGAGTTCCCTTACTTATCAATGAGGTCGATGCAGATTCCTCCATTCTGACATGGATCACTCTCACATTCATCGATATTGATTTCACAGTCAGAACCTTCAAACCCCTGCAAACAGTCACAACTGTACAGCCCCAGTAGGTCATGACAGGTGGCTCCGTTTTGGCATGGATTTGACTCGCATTCATCAATCTCCATTTCACAGTTTACTCCTAAAGAAATTAAGAACACAAATTGTTGTCAGTGTGAATATCCTCGAGACCAGGAGTGCCCAATCCTACTTCTAGAGGGCCATAATCCTGCAGATTTTGGTTCCAACCCTAATTAATCACATTGGAACCAGCCAGTCAAGGACTTTAGGATTACTAGAAACCTTAAGGTAAGTAGTATGTTGCAGTTATACTTTGCAGAAACCTGGCCTGTCAGGATTGGGAATGAGCAAAACTACTTTAGACCAGGGGTCATCAAACTTGATGCTGGAGGGCCAGTGTCCTGCAAAGTTTAGCTCCAACTTGCCTCAACACACCTGCCTGGAAGTTTCAAGTATACCTAGTAAGACCTTGATTAGCTGCTTTAGGTGTGTTTAATTATGGTTGGAGCTAAACTCTGCAAGCCCTCCAAGACCAAAATTTGTGACCCCTGCTTTAGACTGTTAATAATACAGTTACAAAATGGTGAAACCTACGAGTTCGCACACCCACACAGATTACCTGTATATCCCAGCAGACATTCACACAGGTACTGGTCTTTTCCATTAATACAAGTTCCATTGTTCCAACAAGGTCGTGATGCACACTCGTTTATGTCAATCTCACAGTTGTGTCCTTGGTATCCAGGGACACAGAAGCAGCGATACTTGTTGGTGCCATCCACACAGATTGCACCGTTCTGACAAGGATGTGAATCACAATCATCCACGTTCTCTTCACAGGTCTCACCACGAAAACCTTGTGAACAGGTGCATTCAAATCCATCCACTATCCGCCTACAAGTGCCGTTGTTGAGGCAGGGTTCATCAATACAGTCTGTAATGCGATGACTGCAGTCCTCTCCTCCGAAACCAGGTGGGCAAAGACATTTGTAGCCATTCTGCTCATCTACACACTCAGAGAAAGCACCTACACATGGTCTACTTTCACACTCGTTGAAGACCTCTGGACAGGTGTAGTGCTCCGTGCCTAGTTCAGTCTTACATCCTGCACATTCAGCAAACACACAAGCATTGTACAGCTCATCACAGTCCCTCCCAGCATACCGCATGCCTTCCCGTGAACACAAACACACATAGTCGTCCATTGTATCCACACATGTCGCCCCATTTTGACAGGGTGAAGATGCACACATGTCAGATGAACCGGAACAGAATATACCTGGAGAAAAAGAGATAACATAACTCTTAGTGATGCATTTCTCTTCAATAGGGAAACCAGATGGTGCACAATCATTTTCTTGAAGATCTACCAACTCGCAGAGTTCAGTTCCAACCCTGCACACCACTCTTGAGTTCTCAAGTGTTCATGAAGATAATCAGCTGGCTCAGGGTTGGATTTCAACTTTGCAGGAAAGTTGATCTCAAGGACCATGATTGGGTACATCTGGGGTAACCCATTGTGAATTGCAGTTGTCATTTTTTCATCTTATTATTTGTGTTGCTTGCTCAAGTGTTTAATCACACTTGAGATTAGGGATCTGAGCAAGTCTCTAAACCCAAGTATTAAACATCCTACACATTTGTCCTACAGACAACAATACTTATAGTACTTAAAATTGTGTGCTTGTTGAGAAGAAGTGTCCCACTCACTTTTTAGACAAACAGACACATTAGTTACCAATTTGATGTTAAACTATAAGACAGGCATTCTAAAACTTATCTAAGGACCGCAATGCCATAAAAACGTGGAGGTGGGTTCCTTTGTTTGGGCTAGTAAGCAACTGTCTACTTTGCAAAATATAATAACCCAGCTGCCACATTTTATCCCTATAACATAGTGTTTGTGAATTCTGTGCACTACTTGTTTTCTTTATAATAATTTAAAGATTCTGTTGTAATACATTACTATGAAAGCAAAATAGAAAACAGACATATATATGAGACATAGGTAAGACTGACATCAGTTAATTACAGGCTGTTGATCCCAAAACTTAATCCTGGGTAAGACTGACTGAGCCTGAGGAATAAAGAGAGAGAATCTCTTCAAAGTCAGCATTACAAATACCAAGCCCATCTGTGAGGTTGATTAATTGTGAGGTTCAGCATTTTTTACATTTCTCAGTCCTAACAAGTTTTTAAAAATCACACGCATATGCACAAAATATAACAAAATATGTAACTTGCAATAGGGAGCATTTGGGAATTTTCTCGTACAAGTTTTTTGTGCCTATCGCATAAGAGCTCTTCCAAAATTCCTGTTATCTGCATGACCTCGATCCTCAACCCCCACCGTGCGTCCAACTTGGATCCATTAATGTGGCCCACCCATCCTTAACCCTTGTGGGGCCCCTCGTCCCCCTAAACTCCACTCCCCCACCTTTTCTAAACCACTTTGCTGCCCTGGCCCCCTCAATGTCACTTTGATCAGACCTTCATCCCAAATATTCATTCAGGCGGAAGATATTAATGAATGGGCAAAAGGAATGAGGTGCTGTGTGTGTGTGTATCTGTCCATGTGTATGTTGAGCACTGAGTGTTTAGCAGGGCAGTGTAGCAGGAATGGAGCAGTGTTTTGTGGAATAAAGGTTAAACACTGGAAGCGGAAGATATACAGGTCCTTTTAAAAAAATTAGCATATTGTGATAAAATTCATTATTTTCTGTAATGTACTGATAAACATTAGACTTTCATATATTTTAGATTCATTACACACAACTGAAGTAGT
>JAUMHI010000067.1:3262930-3274090 GCA_032359435.1 Enteromius unitaeniatus
TGTACTTCAGAAAGGTTACAGGATGAACCACTGCCAGGTAACGCTCAACACAGATCAGACACTGAAACAGAGGACGAATGGTGATGGCTAGTCCGAGTGAAAGTCTCTGTATTGTTAGAAAAATTGGAAATCTTTCTGACAGCAGAAAAGCTGTAGAAGACACAGAAAAGAATATCTCACAGACATTGAGATTAAAGTTGAAGGATTCTGATGCAATTCCATTTGTTCCTCTGATAATAAGCCACATGACATAGGAGTATGTAGGAACACCAGTCAATAGATTAAAGCACAGAACAATGATGCGAATGCCATCTGTTGATGAAGACGTGTGAGTTGTGATGTTGCTGTAAGATTGAACCTCAGGTGAGGTGAAGTTCTCTCTGGAGCTGTTCATCTGCTCAGAGCCTCTGACTGAATGAAACAATCAACATATCAAACAAATCATAGCTAGTCAACAAAAGAAACAAGCTATACTGTTCACACATATGTCACATTGCATGAAAAGCGTTGTTTTCAATACTCAAAATACTTTATAGTGGAGTAGCATTACTTTGTTACATTTAAAGTAGAGAGGCTAATATATTCTTGTAAAACACAAAAATAGTCTTTGTTTTATTTAGAACTTAAGCAACAGTGTGTAAATGATATGAGGATCATGAGTAATTCTCAAACAGTTATAAAGTTGAATCTACAATTTACCAGCATTTACAATAATTCAAATGTGAACGTGAAATTTTCTGTTATGTTGTAGAACTTCTATTCTATAAAACAAATCCATTGAAACCCCAACAGATTATCTAAAGTTGCCCATAATTCTGATAACTCCAGAGACATAATAATATATTGTTACGATGAAAACAAATATGCTAATAACTAGATTGTTTATCACCTGAAGAGTAGATGTCGTCTCTCTGGATTACCATAAATCTCTAAACCGACTTGGATATTTATACGTGCTGTCACGAGGATATAATGCTACATATTACATAAAAAACAAATAGATAAAACATTTGAATAGAATAGATAGTAGAGTTTACATAAATGTGGAAAATTCACATTTGAAAGTTTCTGATACATATTTAAATTAATGCAAATCATTTTGTGGGATTTGATGCTTATCTTTTTTTACATGCTTTTCTGACATGGGAATATATATATATATATATATGGAGCTGAATATCAACCAGTGCAAAGCTTGCCAATGTCATTTATCTTTAACGAAAACACAAAAAAACGGACTTTTCTGTTCTTGCTGTTTCAGTAGAATCCTATAAACAACTGAAAGGTACATACATGACCACTAAAGTTACAGTAGTTAGCCTTTCTAGGCTTAAATTAAAATTCACTCTCCAATAACCATTTATCAATTGCCATTTGTCATTTTGTAGCATTTACTACTTTGGGTTAACTAAGTAAAAGTGGAGCGGGTTTGATTAAATGGAGCAGAAAATAGAGACACAAAACATGAAGAGGTACATTTGAGCCATTTTAAAGTAAATTATTTTGACAGTGGTAAAATTACTGAATTCAGAGACTTTAGGCACTCAAATTAAGTACAGACAACCACTACAAATTCTGCGGTCTTCAACTTTATTGGAGCTTAACAACCAGCAGCCTTGCTGTAGTACAATAGTGAAACTTACTATTATATCTCATCAATTCAATATGATTAAAATGTATAGTGTTTGTTCTAATGCAATAGCAAACTATCTAAAATACCATGTTATTGTGTTAGTACTGTACATGGATTTTCTTATTTAAAAGTTAGTCGATTTTAAATAATATTACAAAGCAATAATACAGGGGGAAAAAAAACAAACACAAACCAAAACACAAAAAAAATCATGCAAACCAAAAATCTATAAACTAATATTTATTCACATGACAGTTTCCCAGTCAGGTGCAGATAAAGCAATACAAAGTTTATCAAACAACAAAGATGTCATGTATCTTTAACTAGAACAAGCACACAGTTGTATATAAATTGCATATAAAGATAAAGAACCTCTTGGCTATGTATGTAACCCTGAAGGAGGGAACGTAGACGCCACGTCGGTGACTGACAAATCGGGATCTGACAACCAGCAGTCAATTTTGCTGTAGTACAGTAGTGCCACTTGCTATTTAAACTCATCAATTTAATATAATTAAAATGCATTTTGTTTGTTCTAATGCAATAGCAAACGATCTGAATTTAAATGTCATATTATTTAGATGGAAATGAGCATAACGTTTTGATATCAATAAATGAAAGCAAACAAATAAGCAAATGCAACAAATGCAAAAATTACTTTTTTAAAAAAAATCTGTTTTATGTTTTATGATGAACAGAGGCATTTCCCAGCACGGTGAAAATACAGAATAGGCTGCACAAAACCACCCAGAATGAAAAAAGCTAAACTAATAGACAAAATTGAATAATTATGTTGTATCAGAATAAAGAATGATGAGATAATAAAGGGTGCATATATGATTACCATTGTCACAGTAGTTATCAAAATCAGATAAAAAGCTCTTCTCTTCATGTGGTTTTCCTCCTCTTTCTTTCTATCTCCTGGTACTGACTGCTTTAGAGCTCTGAGAACAGCTAAACAGCAGAACATCTGGATGGAGAGAAAGAGAAAGAACTGCAGAAGGACAAACCAAGCAAATGCAATAATGTTGTTTGAGAGAAGGATAAACAGAGAGAACAAACAGGAGCCAGCACCTAACAGCCAGACAACAACAGAACAGACAATTTTATATCTAATTGGCTTGTACTTCAGAAAGGTTACAGGATGAACCACTGCCAGGTAACGCTCAACACAGATCAGACACTGAAACAGAGGACGAATAGTGATGGCTAGTCCGAGGGAAAGTCTCTGTAATGTCATAAAAATTGGAATCATTTGTGACAGCAGAAAGGTCAAGGAAGACAGAGCAAAAAAAATCTCACAAACATTGAGATTGAAGTTGAAGAATTCTGATGCAATTCCATTTGTTCCTCTGATAATAAGCCACATGACATAGGAGTATGTAGGAACACCAGTCAGTAGATTAAAGCACAGAACAACTATATGTACAGCATCTATTGATGCAGATGTTTTTGTGATGTTGCTGTAAGATTGAACCTCAGCTGAGGTGAAGATCCCACTGGAGTTGTTCATCTGTTCAAAATTTTCAAAATATCAGTCAAACCACAGCCAGTCAACAACAGTATACTTAAAAATTGGTGTAGGACACAATTTCCACCCTAAAATTGCCAGTAACCTCAAAAATTAATTGCAACAAATATGTAACGAACTAAGTAATGAATTAAACATTACATTTCAGAATAGAAAGACTATTGATTATTTTCTTTTAAAATGCACTACAGTAATCAGTGCTTTATGGCTAAAAATGACATTTCTAGACAATTATGTACGTGAAAATGATGATTAACTCTGATTGACTCAAAAATTTACTAACGTTTACAATAATTCAAACGTGAAATGTTCAGTAATGTTGTAGAACATCTTTTCTATAAAATAAATAAATCTGAACCCCATTTTGCATAACACCTTATCTAAAGTTCCCATAATTCAATGATAACCACAGAAACCTTATAATGCATTAAGGCCAAAAAGGAAGCGCAGATATTTTTTTTAATGTCACCTGAAGAGTGATTGTCGTCTCTCTGGATCATCATAAATCTTTAAACCGACTTGGATATTTATACATGCTTCCACAAGGATATAATGCTACATTTTACATAAAAAACAAATAGATCAAGCATTTGAATGAAATAGACAATAGAGTGTACATAAATAAGGGATGATTCATATTTAAACATTTCTGATACATATTTACATTAATGCAAATCATTTTGTGGGATGTAATGCTCCCTTTATAAAATGAAATCAGGGAAAGCTTTTTTTCTGACATGATTAAAATACAGAGCACATGTCAAACAACAAAAGATACTATTTATTTTTAACTAGAACAGATATAAAAAGACTCATAAAAATGCATGCCCAAGTTCACATTTGGGTGCAGGCTTACTTTTTAAATAACCTTTACCCAAGTGTAAAATTTGTAGCTATTAATATGTCTAATATATATATATATATATATATATATATATACACACACACACACACACACACACTTTTTTCCCTGTTTATCTAGTGTACCAGTCTTCTTTTTTTTTTAGAAATGGATAATAAAAATGCTACATTTAGCTTTATTTGGTTGAGCAGTGGTTTGAATGGCTTGCCAATGTACAGTATTAGATTTTTCCAATACATAAAATAAGGAAGCTTGACCAGAATTACTGTGGGGTGAAGAATTTATTGAAGGCAATGCCTATTTGGTGTTTTTTGTAAAACCTGACATACTGTAGGACACGGAGAGCACATATTATATAAAGATTATGAATGAGGTTTTAAACTAGTCATTAATAAACATAATCTCATTGTGATTCCTTTAATTATATCCCCTGCATAGATGAATTACAAAACATCCTAAAAGCTGTGCAGTCTGATGGTATACATAAAAGACAAATTAAAAGTAAGCTTTAATTTACAATCTGTTGAAAACAGAGGCGGAATAGCTTCCCAGCCTGATGCAGATAAAGAACAGGTTGCACAAAACCAGCCAAGATAAAGCAACAATGACTAAGAAACCAGAAAAGTGAAGCATCCTTCAGTTCTCTGTGTACCAGAATAGTGAGGAATCCTGTGAAAATTAAAGGTGCAAGCATGATAGTGAAGGTTACAGCATTTATTAGGATGAGATAAAATGCTCTGCTCTTCATGTTGTTTTCCTCGTCTCTCTTTCTCACTCTCTCTCCTGGTCCTGACTGCTTCAGAGCTCTCAGAACAGCCAAGAGACAATACAACTGGACGGAGAGGAAGAGAAGGAACTGCACTGAGAAGAACCATGTATATGCATTCACATTCAACGAACTTAGAATGATCATGATGACCGAACAGGATCCAAGAGCAATTATCCAGACCGCAGAGCAGCAGATCACTCTATATCTGAGAGGTTTGTACTTCAGAAAGGTTACAGGATGAACCACTGCCAGGTAACGCTCAACACAGATCAGACACACAAACAGAGGACGACCAGTGATGGCTAGTCCTTGTAAAAACCACTGTAGTATTAGTAGATATGTGACATTTTCAAACAGGTATAATAAAGTAATGAGAGAGTAAATTAAATCACAGACTGTGAGATTGAAGTTGATGAATTCTGATGGAATTCTTCTTCCTCGAGCAATCAGACAGAAAATATAGGAGTGTGTAGGAATTCCAACCACTACATTAAAGCAGAGCAAAACAGTCCTGAAGCCTTTCAGTAACAAATCTTCATGTGTCGTGAGGTTGGAGGAAGAATGAACTTTGGGTGAGGTGAAGTTTTCAGTGGAGACGGTAACGTTCATTGCTTCATAAACTTTTCTGTAAATAAATTGTCATCCTGCTTTAATCTACAAGGGAGAAAAATAGACAATACAGGGTGTGGCTGAATGAATCTACACTTATTCAATCACTCCGATCTACAAATTGAGAGTATAATATCAGCACATTATTCAAGAATACACATGATTAGGTGTAAGAGTTAGCAAGAGTTCATAGAAACCCTTTGGCATTTCAATAGTGTGTTAATCCTGAATACTTTAAGAAATTAATTCTAAATTAATTCATTTATGCAATAGCTAATTGATGAACTGATCAAAATTTAAAGAGTTTACCTCAAGAGTTAAGTCACATTAGACATCCACCTTTGTGCAGTCTGTTCTGTAGAATGACTAAAGATATTAGAGTATTATTACATATTTGTGGCATGCAAATATTTAGATTTATCAACATAATGCCCAATGCCATAATGTTAGTTAGGCTTAGTAGAATAAGTTGACAAATACTTGCAAAGTTTCTCACAGTTGGTATGCAGTGTGTTGTGGACACATCCAAATAAAGTGCTACAGTATACGTTACCAGACAGTCTACTAATAAGCGAATGACTGTTAGTTGATGTTAATGAGACATGGTTGCAAAGTTACAGTTAGTAGAATGTCTAAAGTGGACTAATGAAATAAATTGTCACTGAGAGTTTTTGCGAATGTATGCAAATAAAAAAAAACATTTTCAATGGTTTGACTTTGGTGTAGAAAAAAAATACTCAATAACAATGACAATTTGAGTTAATAAATACCAGACTGAATTGTCTTATAAATGAATAAATGTAAGTACACTCATATAACTTGCATAGACAAGTATGTTTGTATGTATTTTTGTCTTATTCATACATTTTAAATAATATTACAGAAAAAAAAACACAAATCCTAATTTTAAAACATAACACCAGAAATCTAAACCCAAATCTATAAAACAATTTAGAAACGAAAATTTACTCAATTTGTGAAGAACTGAGGCAGGAGAGTTTCCCAGCCCGGTGCAGATAAAGAACAGGTTGCACAAAACCAGTCAGAATAAAACAACAAAGACTTAAAAACCAGATCAGTTTTACTACTTTCTTTTTTATCAGTTGCAGACCACCAAGGAATCCTGTGATGATGAAAGGGGAAAACATGACAACCAAGGTTACAGTACTTATTAGAATGAGAATAAATGCTCTTCTCTTCATGTGGTTTTCCTCCTCTCTCTCTCTCGCTCTCTCTCCTGGTCCTGACTGCTTCAGAGCTCTGAGAACAGCCACAAGACAAAACAACTGGATGAGGATGAAGAGGAGGTACTGTGCTGAGAAGAACCATGCATATGTCTCAAGATTTGAAAATATTTGCATGATCAGGGCACCAAAACAAGATCCAAGAGTGATTATCCAGATGGCAGTGCAGCAGATCACTCTATATCTGAAAGGTTTGTACTTCAGAAAGGTTACAGGATGAACCACTGCCAGGTAACGCTCAACACAGATCAGACACTGAAACAGAGGACGACCGGTGACCCCCAATCCTTGTAAAAACCGATGTACTTCCTCTAGATGTGCGAATATTCTTAACGGATAAAATAAAATAATAAAAGAGTAAATTAAATCACAAACTGTGAGATTGAAGTTGATGAATTCTGTTGGAATTCTTCTTTCTTGAGCAATAAGCCACAAAATATAGGAATGTGTAGGAACTCCAAACAGTAGATTCAAACAGAGCAAACCAGACCTGAAACAGTGCAGTAAAAATTCTTCATATGTCGTGAGGTCAGAGTAGGGATAAACCTCAGGTGACGAGAAGTTCTCAGTGGAGACGTTCATGTTCAATTTGTTCTTAAATATGTATTATAATTGTAATCTACAAAGAAGACAGAGAGTTATGAATGTCATACAAGGCACATACAGGATGTGATTAAATGAATCAAATCACTTCATTTGCACCCATCAACATTAGTTTGTATATATAATTAGTGTAAGGTTATACAATAAGCAGATTTTATTCAAGAAATTTGCCTAGTGTAACATGTAACCACAATGATACTATGAAATATTTAGTCTGGAAAATGTCAAACCAAAAGGATTTTGGTACCTGAAGTCATGCCATCCACCTCTGTAGAATGACTACAATACATGTTACAGCATGATTGCATTAACACCTTACATGTGACATGCAAATATTCATATTTATCAACATAATGAAAAGTCAAACAAAACACTCCTCTGGAAAACATTATGTGGAAACATTTTCTTTTGTTTTAAGATTTTTGTAACATTTGTAACGTATCTTAAGTTACTGTGTGTGTCATGATCAGACTTAATTTCAATAGTTATAAAGTAATCACCATTAATATTACATTTTGATATTAATACTACATTTTGATTGTTCTCTATTAATTCTAGTACATAACAGTTAAACAAATAGCAGCTGAATGTGACATGCCACTTTAAAACAAATTGTAATCTTTAAATATTTTCTCTTCCATTTATTTTTATTTTAGTTGAAAGTGAGAGAGACAAAATAAATAAATTGAGGAGATGTTTTCCAAAAATATAGTCATGAAAAGAGTATGTCTGAATTCACAGTATTCACAAAACAGCAAAAAAATAGCCGTATGGTTTACTATCAATGAGGATCACTACACCCTTAGAGCATTTACATTAATGCAATCATTTTGTGGGATATGGTGCACACAAAAATAAAAAAGGAGAGGTTCTTTTCAGATATATATGTATAAAATGTATAAGCTTATCCGGGAGTCAAACAATACAAAACAACAAAAATGGAATTAATCTTCAACCAGAACAACCACACAAAAATTATTAAATTAATTTATAAATCATAATTGCAGTAATTCAAAACTTTCATAAACAATGTTAAAAACCTACTTAATTTTAAACTATTTTAATGTAATTTACATAAATATAAAAAATATGTATAAACAATACAGTTTGTTGAATGTTGAATTGTAAATAACACAAAGTCTGATTAAATTAAAACTTGACCTAAAAAGAAACAAGTTCTGGTTGAGCAAATTATATTAAGAAAAACATTTGGTTTAAACACTTTTTGTGCTATAATTACAGACTGACTATGCAAAGACAAATGAATAGATTTAGTGCTTTTTTCTATAACATCGCTTTATAAAAGAACAGATGGAGAAGAGTTTGCCAACTCTATGCAGATAAAGAACAGGTTGCACAAAACCAGTTAGAATAAAACAACAAAGACTAAAAAAACTGATCAGTGATAGTTCGTCATGTTTTTTCTGTATCAGAATAGTGAGAAATCCTGTAAAAATAAAAGGTACAAACATGACAACCAATGTAACAGTAGTGATGAAAATGAGATAAAACACTCTTCTCTTCATGCGGTTTTCCTCATTTCTCTCTCTCCCTCTCTCACCTGGTCCTGACTTCTTCAGAGCTCTGAGAACAGCCACAAGACAAAACAACTGGATGCAGAGGAAAGGTAGGAACTGAGTAGAAATTAATTGTGTAAACGCCTTTATGCCACTTAACAATAATGTGAACATTGAGATAGAACAGGATCCAAGAGTGATTATCCAGGCCACAGAGCAGCAGATCACTCTATATCTGAGAGGTTTGTACTTCAGAAAGGTTACAGGATGAACCACTGCCAGGTAACGCTCAACACAGATCAGACACTGAAACAGAGGACGACCGGTGATGGAAAATCCTTGGAAAAAACGTTGTAGACTTTGGAATCTTTGTGAAATATAAAAAATAATAATCAGAGAGTACATTAAATCACAAACTGTAAAATTCACATTGAAGAATTCTAATGGAATTCTTCTTCCTCGAGTAATTAACCACAAAACATAGGAATGTGTAGGAACTCCAAACACTACATTAAAACAGAGCAAACCAGTCCTGAAACCATTCAGTATCAAATCTTCATGTGTCGTGAGATTAGCGGAGGGATGAACCTCAGGTGACATGAAGTTCTCAGTGGAGATGTTCATGCTCAGTGCCTCGTTGATATGTGATATCTGCTTGTCTAAATGTAATCTACAAAGGAGTCAGAGAAAACTAAATGTCATGCAATGAATCAAATCGCAACACATGAGATTGTGTAAGTAAACAGTATGAGAGAATATTATCAGCTAATAATATTCAAGTTAATGTGTACACATTAATGGCATTCAAGTTTATACAAATCCTTTTTTTTTATCATATTGAATTAAAATAGTTACATACTGATAAATTCACTTCTTTTATCATCTTTTTCTTGAATTCATTTGTGTTAAATCAAGATCAGACACATTTTATACAATAATTAATTAATCTAAAGTAATCCAAATAATATGCATGAATATCCTAAAAAACTAAGATAACCATAATGATATTATAAAAAGAGTTTGCCACCTTAAGAATGTAGTCACCCCAGAGCTTTTCTGCACAGTGTTCTGTAAACGGATTAAATATGTGAGCCTGGTTACATAAACACCTAACATGTGACATGCAAATATTTACAAACATAAAAAGACTCGAAGGGCTTGTGTTTCAAATAAACAACATTTATTTATTTTTTTTAATCTCAAACACAATTTTATTTCATTTTTTGTTGTGAGTGATGACACAGCAACAGTTATAAGGCATGTCAACATTTTGATTCTATCTGTATGTCTATAGTTTGCACTGATTTTTACCTGTTCTCATGAAACCAGAGCACGGTTAACAGTGCTTTTATGGTGTTAACCCCGCATATAGCAGTGTCAGACTTGTACAGTTTGAAATGATTCGGTGTTAGAATGTTACACTAAACCAACAACCAATCGCATGCTTTGGACAGTCACAGAAACATCTAACAACATTGTGTTGTATATACTTTTTAGCAATGTTGGGGGTTACACAAGTAATGTAATCTGATTAGCTTTCTTCAAGTAACTAGTAACAAGTATTACTTCCTAATTTACTAGAAAATAATAGAGTTGGTTTTCAAATAAGTAACACCAGCTACTTTGTAAAGAAATATTGCGTACATGCGTTGGTTTCTAAATAAAATAAATAAATATGTGAATATTTACCCATCTCACTCACACAAAAACTGATTCAGTATTCCTCAAAATGAATGAAAACTCAAATGATGACTGTAACAATTGCATACGTTAAAGGGTTAGTTAACCCCAACACCCCAACCAATCAGAATTGAGAAATAACTTTTCTAGAATTATCCGATTTAGGCTTATAATCATAATTAGGTGCTTCTACACCCTTGTTAATTAGCTATTATTTCCCACTGATTTTAGGCATACTTTTTGGGTAGGGGTAGGTTTAAGGGTAAGGATTGGGATACGATTATATTTTTGGACCGCAATGTTGATCCAGGACCAACAAAATATGTTGATCCAGGATCATGTCTTGGCAAAATCACGGTGACCGTTTTACTCACCGTTGAAGCATAGCCGTATGTGATTTTCTTCTTTGAGACAAATCCAGTTGGAGATATTAAAAACTGATCTGGTCCCTCCAAGCCTTTTAAAGAGGATAAGCGGGGTGTTTGTTGTCAATAGTTCAGAAGATGCTAAATAAATCACATGGCTCTGTGGGGTGAATAAAGGCCTCCTGCAGTGAATTCATGCACAATGTTGGGACATATGTATTGTATGTCTCTAAGAATTGGAGGAGCAAAGAAAACAAAATTTTAGCGAAGGAAAACTTTTGTTACATTTGAAATATGGATACTTATCTTACACAAACATAGGGATTCGCTACAGGAGGCCTTTATTC
>JAUMHI010000067.1:3283206-3299881 GCA_032359435.1 Enteromius unitaeniatus
CTCAGGAATCTTTTGCAGGTGTTTAGAGTTAATTAGTTGATTCAGATGATTAGGTTAATAGCTTGTTTAGAGAACCTAAACCTTCATGACATGCAAATGTTTTGAGATTGAGAATTTGGGGTTTTCATGAGCAGTATGCCAAAATCATCAATATTAAAACAATAAAAGGCTTGATCTGCTTTAGTTGCGTGTAATGAATCAAAAATATATGAAAGTCTAATGTTCAGTACAGAAAATAATGAAGTTTATCACAATAAGCAAATTTTTTTAGAAGGACCTGTATATGATTGGCATTTTAATTTAAACGTTTTGATTTTATATACAGTTTATTAACTATAAGTTCAATGTTAGTTGATAACTAATTATGTTAACTCAACTATTTTAATGTAGAAGAGCTAAATAAAAATGTCAACTAAGTAAATTTAATGATATTTATTTAAATTGTTTTGTGAGCTTTCCACTGGCAGTAAAACACAGTACCAAAACTTTCCAAGTGGTAAAGTTCACCTCATTAACATTATCACCTACTGCAGCCTATTAACACCTGCATAAAATACATGCTGCTGCTACAGAACATATAACCCTAGCTAGTAACCCTATTAGAAATTAAACAATCTAGAAAATTATTAAACAAAAATAAGATGGAACAACAAAAACACTAGTTTGTCATATACAGTAATTATCAGTAAGTCATCAATGATCATTATCTCCATCACTTAACTTACCGCTGTCATGTTTCCTCTTTTCCTCCTTTTCTTGATTTTTTTTCCGCTTTTGGCTGCCAGAAAAAAGTACTTTTTATTGTTTAAAAAAGCTAGAAATAAGTGCTGCTGTGCTGAAAACCGCGGCTGACGCACCACGAAGAAAAAGCACGCACATGCAGTGTAACGCGAGAGGGGGCCCTCTAGGGGGGATGCAGATATATTGTTCCATGTTGCTTGTATGTTTTTAATAATGACATTTCAGATTGTTCAAATGGTTGGCTATCGGGGGCCCCCTCAAAATGCAGGGCCCCAGACAATTGCCTGTCTTGCCTGCCCCATTGCTACGCCTCTGGCTGTGAGTATTTAAGAGATAGTTTCTACACAACTAGCATCTAAAAATATCTTTAATAAATCTATACAGGTGGAGCTGGGGAAGGTGGAGGATTTCAGAGGAACTCTAAGAGCACTAAGAGCCCCAAGTGAATGCCAGCTGTTTAAATGCAAGCAGCAAGTTCAACATGCAACATGAACCAATCCACTTGTGTCAATTTGTTTAACACCAGTTTACATTAGTGACTCATCAGTCTGTGGCATCTAGTTTAATTAACTATTAACTATCTGAACTATAAACAACTGTATTGTTATGATCTCAGAATAACGAAGATACATAAACACTGTACTTCTTATTGTTAGATAACATACCTGATGCATGAAATGATGTTAAGAAGCTTTATTGTAAAATGTTACAGCAACATGACATTTGACAAAGTAATTGAGAAACAGGCTATTACAATTCATTTATAAAACAGAAAATGAAAAAACAAAACAATAAACATTAAATATAATGAGAATATATCATAATAAAGCACACCTATAAATATAAACACCAATGATAACTCAAAATTACATGTGCAAGTACTTCTTCATATCACCATTGTAAAACACTAAATTAGCTAATGTGTTTCAAAAAATATGCAAGTCGTTATGCTAAAATGATTCACAAAAGTTTAGTCGACATAGTATAAAATGTCTTCTAAAATAAAAACCATTACCATTGATAATATTATTTTTGTATTAAGAGAGACAAAACAACTAAATGTAGAAGAAGAAGAGTAGAAATCGCAGTGAATAGAACTATTCACACATATACTTAAATTAAATTAAACTAAATCTTTAGAATAAACAAGAGACAAATATAAATATCAAAAACAGTGCAGCGGATCATCTGACAGTGTTTGAACTTCAGAAGGGTTACAGGATGAACATCAGGCACTGAAACAGAGGATGACCAGTGACAAAAAAAGTCCAAAGATAAATGATCAATCCTGTCAGACAGCCACTACAGTGAAATAAGTCAATAGAGAGAAAGAGTAAAAAAAAGAAGAAAAAATATATTCTATAATCAGAGACTGAAGTAGAAGAACTCCAATGCAATTCCCATCACATTCTTGGTAAGCCATTTAACATAAAGTGTTTAGGAAGACCATATACAGTATGAATTTACATTTATGCATTTGTCAAAAACCTTGCAAATAGCATTGCATTCTATGCACAAATTTCTATTTGGTAAAAGGCTAACGTAAGGATAACATACAATTCATTTATTCATACAATGAATAATTAACTCACAATGTTACAGATGCTGAGGCAGGAGACTTTTCTCAATCGATGCACATAAAGAAAGGGTGGTAAAAATCCAGCCAGCATAAAACAAAAACTACCGATTGTCCAGAGAATCTCTACAAAGTACTGTGTTACAATAAATATCAATGCAGTTATGGTTAATGGAGCATATGAGATAACCGTGTTTACAGTAGTCATTAGAATTAGATAAAATGCTCTTCTCTTCATGTGGTTTTCCTCTACTTTTTCTCTCCCTCTCTCTCCTGGTCCTGACTGCTTCAGAGCTCTGAGAACAGCCAAACAACAAAACATCTGAATGGAGAGGAAGAGTAGAAATTGCATTGAGAGGAACCACATATACGCATATTGAGTAAGAGTAGTAAGCATGCAGATCAAACAAGAACCAAGAGTGATAGTCCAGGCCACAGAGCAGCAGATCACTCTATATATGAGAGGTTTGTACTTCAAAAAGGTTACAGGATAAAGCACTGCCAGGTAACGCTCAACACAGATCAGACACTGAAACAGAGGATGACCAGTGATGGCAACTCCTAACATAAAGTTAGTTGCTAATATTAGACTTTGATGCACAAAAAAATATGAGATAAAACATAGCAAGCAGTACACAGAGAAAAAGAGCCCACAAACAGAGAGATTGAGGATGAAGAACTCTGATGCAACTCCACTTCCTGCTCCTGTGAGGATGAGCCAGATCACATAGGCATTTGTAAGAATACCAAACGAGAAACTGACGGCCAAAATATTCAATTCAAGGATTTCAATTTCATTAAATACAAATGTTGTGAGATTGGTGGACGCTTCATCTATGGTGAGGTTGACTGCAGAGTTATTCATGCCTTCCTCGTCTATCTTCTCACTACAAAATAATAAAATATATATTGCAGTTGTAATCTGCAAAAAAGAAGTGCAAATGCCAAGGTTATTGTCAGGAGTCAGACTTCACGTGCATCGGTTAAATCACAACCAGTTGTGAAGATAAAAGTAAAACAGAATTCCCTAAAATATTCCCTAAGAATCTTTACATCAGTAATAACAACATTACATTAAACTTTAAGTAAATTACCTTCAATGACAAAAACTCAAGACACTTTTTCAATGCAATAACTATTCTATCTTACACAGCACAACAGAAGAAAATGATCTGTACTGAAAAAAGGAGTTTATCACCTGAAAAGTGAATGCTCTTGTCTCAATGCTCAGATTTCACAGCTGTAAAAATTGTGCAAGATTTTATATTCTCAAAATCACACAGTTCATCAGCTATGCAAACAACAAGCGGAAATAATGCATTTTATTATACTTAATTTTAACTTTTGTGGTACCTTTTATTCCTAACATTTAATGCAAACTCCAACCATCACACAGTACGTTAGTTATGTAAACAATAAGGAGAAATAATCATTTTTTATAATACTCAATTTTGTGGTACCATTGAATGGGAACTTCAGAAGCCAAATGAAATGCATTCAAACCACATATGCAAAGGTAGATCTTTCATCATGCACAGGTTATTTAATGCACAGCCCATTACCTTTTTTAATCATTTAAAAAATAAAAATAAATGAATATGCATTCAAATCATACATGCTACATTACACATACACAAGCACAAGAAAAAACAAAACAGATCACCATATCACTTTGCACAGATAATCAAATAACTTTTAAAAAGGTAAATCAAATAACATGGTATGGCAACATATAATGATGGTTAATTTTTTTTTAAGATGTACAGACACCTGTGTGTTCCTTTTTTACTTGAACATAGAAAAACAAATTAGGAGATATAGGATAAGTTCCCAGTAAAAAGTTTACTGGGAACCCCAACAGCCCTGACTCCCAAATCCAATATGGCTGCTCAGTGCATCAACATAAGTGAAATAGTAGCGATACACAGTTTATTAGCATTTCAGTTTGTCAGTGTCTAATGACAAAGCCAAATTGCACTTGCACTTACACATTCATAACGGCCATGTTTTATATCACAATCAAAACAGATCACAAATACACTGCTAAAAGGCCTGACCAACACACTGTTGCCTTTTGGTTATTGGAGCAATGGTGTAATGATTATTTTCACCAAAAGGGGGTGCTGAAAGCTACACTGACTCTGCTTAGTCTACAAAGTAACATTTGAGCAATTCATGTTCAGTTAATGTACAAGTCACAACCCAGTAATAACTAATAAGATTTGCAACAATTGCCAAAAACACATCTTCTGTGGTTGAAAATTTAGTATAGAGACCGATTCAACTAGCTGCTTAATAACATGCCTATTCTAAACATATTGGCTGTTCATTAGTGCTTAAAATGCAAATATATTATGCATGACTGTATTCTTTATCCCTAACCCTATAAAACTGTACCTTAACCTAACAACTATGTTACTAACTGTAATAAGCAGCAAATTAGTAGGTTGAGGCAAAATTGAAGAAATTTGGACTTTAAATTAAAGTGTGACCAACAAAACATTTGAAAAGTTCAAACTGTCTCCAGTGTCACCTCATTCCATGTCTGTCTTCTCCAACCACAACAAAGAAATGATGTTGCAGATCTAAAGGCAAAAATTACTGAGTACATACTGTACTTTTAATAATGCTACACAATACCTATTTTTCTTTTATGTAATTAGATTTTAATTCATGCATTTGGCAGACACTTTAAGCCACTGACTACATGGCATTCAAGGTACACATTTACATTTGATGAATGGATAATGATGAAAGGAATAATTAAGACAAAATCTTAAAGGATGCTGAGGCATGAGAGCTTTCCAAGTCGATGCAGATAAAGAACAGATGGTACAAATCCAGCCAGAATATAACATAAATAACTAACTGACCAGAACAAATGATAAAGTTGCACTGTCACAGCAGATACCAGTCCAGTTATTATAAATGGAACATATGTGATAACCGTGTTCACAGTAGTTATTAGAATGAGATAAAACACTTTTCTCTTCATATTGTTTTCCTCATCTCTCTCTCCCACTTTCTCTCCTGGCCCTGGCTGATTCAGAGCTCTGAGAACAGCCACACAGCAGAACAACTTAATAGAGAGGAAGAGCAGAAATTGCACTGAAAGGAACCACACATACATATAAACAGTAAATTTAAGAAAACTAAGCATGGAGATTATACAGGATCCAAGAGTGATTATCCAGGCCACAGTGCAGCAGATCACTCTATATTTGAGAGGTTTGTACTTCAAAAAGGTTACAGGATGAACCACTGCCAGGTAACGCTCAACACAGATCAGACACTGAAACAGTGGAGAACCACTGGTGGCAAGTCCTAAACAAAACTGGTATAATAATAGTAGACTTGGAAACGGAAACCATTTTGTCAGCAAAATGAGCAAAGAGTTTATAGAGGAAAAGAGCCCACAAACAGATAGATTGAGGATGAAGAAGTCTGATGGAACTCCAATTCCTCTTCCTGTGATGATGAGCCAGATCACATAGACATTTGTAGGAAGACCCATCATTAAACTAAAGCCAAAAACATTACATTCTAGAATGCCAACTTCATAAAATATAGATATTGTGAGGTTGGTGGATGCTTCATGTGTGGTGAAGTTTACTGCAGAGTTATTCATGCCTTCCTAATTTATCTTTCCCCCAAAAGAAAAGGAAAAATAAGCAAATAAATAAAGTAAACAGATAAATATTGCAATTACATTCTATAGAGAGAAGTGTGAATTATGTTAAATATGAATTAAGTGTTAAAATTTAATTGTGTGCAAGATTTACTAAAAAGTGCAAATGAATAGCATTTTGTTCCCTTAATTGCCTAAATCATGCACACTATTTACTCATTTGTTCTCTCGATTAAAAAATTGTGTGCACATTTTTGAATTAGTAAATTGTGCACAATTTATAAATCGAGGAAACTAATTAGTAAATTGTGCACACGATTTAGCCTACTATTTGTTTTCTTGCATGTCATGCACGGGGCTCTGTAGTGAATAAAAAAATGTTTGGGATAGTAGTCACAACCAGATTTGAAGGTAAAATTTGAGGGTAGAATTAATGCAAACTATAATTCTAATAATTAAAACAATATCTGTTTCAAGTCAATGACCTTCAAAGACATAAACAGAACAGACCCTTTTTATATAATGACCAATTTATCTATCTTTCCCATAACTCCTATAATATGACTTACAACAACAATTAAATTGTTATATATCACACATCCCAACAGAAGAAAACAATCTGAACTAAAATGAGAGGTTTGTCACCTGAAGAGTAAAACGCTCAGTCTCAATGCATGGATTTCACAGCAGTCATACGTACTTGGGCATGATTTTATATTCTCACCATCACACAGTACATCAGCTATGCAAAAAATAAGTGGAAATAATGCATTTTTTAGAAAATAAACGGAACACATTCAAGCCGCAAATGCAAAAGTATGTCTTTTATCATGCATGGGTTATTTAATGAACAGGCCATTTCCTTCACACATGGGTCAAAAACGAAACACCCCATTTCGCTGTCTGCATCCAAATTAAAATTTACAAAGGTGATTATATATACATACAAAGCATATTAAATGCAAGTGAAGTATCCACTTTAAGGTTTCAAATAGCATCTGTAAAAAAAAAAAAAAGATGTTACAGTGTAACAGACATTTATGTACACATATTTATGGTGATCTGTCATTATTGATATACAAAAGAATACATGATCACACTTTTAGTTGAAATTAAATAATATTGGTATAAATTTTTTTAAGGTTTTATTTCTTAAAATGAGTTAAAATGAGCTACAGTTTTTTAACTAATGTTAACAGTCAAGTTGTTAGATTTAATTTGATCTAACAAGTAATTATTTAATGTTATTAAACAGTAACATATTCTGACTGGTCAGTGCACAAGCAAACAATAAAAGGATTTGTAACCAAATATCTCAGTTATGTTTTTTTTGGAGAACAGAAGATGGACAGTTTTCGAATCCGGTGCAGATAAAGTACAGGCTGAACAAAACCTGCCAGCATAAAACAAATATAACTAAGTGACCAAGCAATCTGAATAAACTGCAGTGTCACAATAGAGTGCCATCCAGTGATAGTAAGTGGAACATACATAATAACCAAACTAGCAGTAGTTACTCGGATTACATAAAAAGCTCTCCGTTTCATGTGCTTTTCCTCCTCTCTCTCTTTCTTTCTCTCTCCTGGTCCTGACTGCTTCAGAGCTCTGATAATAGCCACCAGACAAAAAGATTGAATGGAGAGATAAAGAACAAACTGCAGTGAGTAGAACCATATAAACATATAAATTTGAAATGAGAGAAAACTAAACATGCAGAATAAGCAAGAGCCAAAAATAAATATCCAGGCCAAAGTGCAGCAAATCACTCTGTATCTGAGAGGTTTGTACTTCAGAAAGGTTACAGGATGAACTGCAGCCAGATAACGCTCAACACACATCAGACACTGAAACAGAGGAGAACCAGTGATAATAAGTCCAAATAAAAACTGTGTCACTGCAGAGAAACTTGGGAATGGAAACCATCTTGATATTAGAGTGAGCAAAGAGTCCACAGAGAAAAAGATCCCACAAACTGACATATTAAGGTTGATGAATTGTAATGCTATTCCATTTCCCGTTCCTGTGATAATGAGCCAGATTACATAAGAGTGTGTAGGAAGACCAGATAAGAAGCTGAAGGTGAACATCCAAATTTCTAATGCTTCTATTTTCCAGAATAAAGAGACTGTGAGGTTGGCAGGTGAATGAGATTCAGAAAAGTTCTTTGTTAGTTCCATGTTCATCTTCTCCAGCCAAAAACAAAAGTCTAAGTTTTTCAAGAAAAAACAATAAAAGGAAAACGATGACACATCAATTGACATGTTAATGTATAGGTAATAATTCTACACAATACCCCCATTATATCCAGAAAATAAATAAATAAATAGCATGCCATGAAACAATATTAAAATGATAATTATAATAACACACACACACACACACACACACACACACAAACACACACACATATATATATATATACATACACTCAGATGTATATATACACAAATACATATATAGTACATATATTTCCCAGATTTTAACAGTGTTACTAATCCATCCAGCATACTCACAACCCTTGTCCTGTACTCAACCACAATGAGTTTGTTATATATAATAGAGCATAGACAGACATTTAATCAAAGTGAAAAGAGTTTGTCACCTGAAGAATGAATGTTCAGTCTTTCTGGTTTGACATTAAGCTCACTGCTATCATATATAGCAACTTCACAGCTGTTACAAGCCCACATGTGCATCATTTTGCTTTGTAAACATCACATAGAAAATCAGCTATGCAAATTTTAAAAAGTGAAAAGTGTGAGGTTAAAAAAGGCAGACAGTCTTGAGTAAACATGAGGAGAATTTATTTGTTATTCCCATTGGAAAACTATTTGAATGCAAATATATACATACCAACTAAAACACTACTTACAGGATAAGGATAGACAGTATTGAAGGTTAAGTACAAGCATAGGCCAATTATACAAAGATTTTTCTGTCTATTTGTAAGAATAAGCATTAAGTAATTCTGTATATTAAGTATATCTCTAAATGCTACATACTCAAAGCATAAACTCCTACAGGATGTTTAAATGGAAGTAATAGCAAGTTTAAACTGTATAATTTTTTGGTGGCATGCTTATGAGGAACAGATGCAGGAGAGTTTTCCAGTGCGGTGCAGATAAAGAATCGGCTGAACAAAACCAGCCAGTGCGTAACAAATCAAAGCAGCGATCCGCAGCTCCAGACTATTGTACTTTGTCACAACACGATAAAGTCCTGAGATAGTAAATGGCACATTTATAAAAAACGTGTTCACGGTAGTTATTAGAATAAGATGAAACGCTCTTCTCTTCATGTTGTTTTCCTCTTCTCTCTCCCTCACTCTCTCTCCTGGTCCTGACTGTTTCAGAGCTCTGAGAACAGCCACAAGACAAAACAACTGGATGGAGAGGTAGAGGGCAAACTGCAGTGAAAAGAACCATCCATGTGCAATAGTATTGAGCGCCATTAAAATGAACATGCAGAACAAACAGGAGGCTAGAGTGATTATCCAGACTGCAGCACAACAGATTACTCTATACCTGAGAGGTTTGTACTTCAGAAAGGTTACAGGATAAACCACTGCCAGGTAACGCTCAACACAGATCAGACACACAAACAGAGTGCGGCCAGTGATGCCTAGACCTTGCAGAAAATTTGATGCTATCTTGAGTTGTGTAAACCAAATCGACATTGTATCTAACAAGCAGAACACACAGATTCCAATCTCACAAACAGACAGATTGAGGTTAAAGAAGTCTAATGCAACTCCGCTTCCTGCACCTGTGACGATGAGCCATAGAACATAGGACTGTGTTGGAATACCAAACAGGAAAGTAAAGCTGCACACAACCAATTGTAGACCATCTATTAACCAAATGGATTGAGTTGTGGGATTTACAGATGCTGCAAACGTGGTGAAGGCCACTGTAGAGTTATTCATCTTCTTGTCTTGTAAGACCCCTGCCAATAAATAACAATTTATCTATAGGAAATAACAGTAGATACAAAAGCTATTAGACCATAACACCTATGAAGAGACAACTTAAAAAAAACATATGCCTGTATGTGTGTATCCTTAATGTACTTGTATAAATTATAAGGGAGACCGGTGGAATTAATTTTCAGTAAAGGTTGGTTTAAAGCACTTTGTGAAACTTTGACTGAGAACTATTCACTCATAATGCCCAACTAATCCTTTACTACAAGCTAAATAAGTTGTATTAACTTTGTAAATTACATTGACCATTGATGATTTACTTTTTTTTTATAGAGTGTGTTGATGTATTATCTATAGTTTGTAAACTATGCATTAACTGTAAACTAAGAGTTTGCTCATTATTTGTAAGTACTTTTATTATAAATACAGTGGGTGTATATATATATATATATATATATATATTTTTTTTTCCCTTGAAAAAAAGGGAGTGACTTAATTCATGTAAGTAGCCCATATGGCAAACTACAGTATGTCTGCTAAATCACACTGATATTTGCATTTCACTGAATGGAATAACACACAAATTAAGTTAAAATAGTTCACCTGAAGAGTGAGTGTTCAGTCTCTCTGGGTGTAAATTATAAGCGGTCCTGTTTGTGTAGTCTCACTTCAGAGTTGCCACAAACATTTATCAAAGATGTGTCACATTAAACAAAACATAAGCAAATGTGTGTGGTTGAAAAATGTGTGATTTGAATGATGTTCATTCAAATGAATTAAAACATTTAAACAGACTAAAAAATGTTGGGCGTTTTTTTCTCCTGTGGACATTACAATGAACAAAAAATTTCATGTTAATAAATACTAGTACATGTTACATGACACTCATGCATTCAAGGTAATACACAATACTTAGCTCACATTCAGAGCTGTGGAAAATAATCCTATCTACTTTTTAAATATGATGAAATATTTGTATAATATTCAAAATAATGATTCTCACAATCCACAAAGTAGAAAATTGTGAAACTGCATGACATGAATTGTTTATTAAAAAAAAATAATAATAGTAATAAATAAATGAATAAATAACCCCAGACCAAATTATTACAATTTGTAAAAACAAATAAAATGGTGCAAAAAAAAATTATTTAATGTGGTGGACCTTTTAATAATAACCGTTAATTAGCAAACTTGAAATGAAGAGAGGCAAGAGAGTTTTTCAGCACGGTGCAGATAAAGTACGGGTTGAACAAAACCGGCCAGCAAATAACAAAACTTACAAATGCACCAAAGTGCGTGGATATTCTGTTTCATTAAAATGGTAAAGAATCCTGAAAGAATAAACGGGACATATATGACAGCTGTGTTCACAGTACATATTAGGATGAAACGAAATGCTCTTCTCTTCATGTGGTTTTCCTCCTCTTTCCCTCTCCCTCTCTCTCCTGGTCCTGACTGTTTCAGAGCTCTGAGAACAACCACAAGACAAAACAACTGGATGCAGTAGAAGATGAGTAATTGCACTGAGAAGAACCATGTATGCTCTATTGTATATAGCGAGACAAACACAGAGAACAAACATGAGCCAAGAATAATTATCCAGGCTGCGGAGCAGCAGATCACTCTATATCTGAGAGGTTTGTACTTCAGAAATGTTACAGGATGAACCACTGCCAGGTAACACTCAACACAGATCAGACACTGAAACAGAGGACGACCAGTGATCACTAGTCCTATCAAAAAACTTATTAGTTTTGTAAGACTTAAAAACCAAAATGACAGTATAAAAATCAAACTCGCCACACAGATACCAATCTCACAAACATATAGATTAAATTTGAAGAACAACAATGCAACTCCACTTTCTGTTCCTGTGGCAGTGAGCCATAAAACATAGGAGTGTGTTGGAAGACCAACCAGAAAACTTAAACCGCAAGCAAATATTTCAAGAATGTCCAACAGCACAAAGGACTGAGTTGTAAAGACTTCAGTTCTGGTGAAGTTCACTGTAGAGTTGTTCATTTCCTCCTCGTCTTCTCAAAATCGTACAAAACTAATAATTAGCTGCAACGGTGATCTGCTGGAAGAAATAAAAGTATTTGTGCTCAGCAAAAAGTGCTAGTTGCGTAAATTTAATTCATTAATAAAAAAAACAATGTCTAATATATTTTCTATAATAACCTTTTCTGTCATTTTCTGAAATAATACAATTCAGACTCTTTACTCATATTTGTCAATTCAACTCACCAATAGCACAAACTACATCTTACAATCACAGAGATGTATTTATTAATTTATTTTTTGCATATTACTTAATGAAAAAAAACTAAACAAATTCAATCAAAAATGAGAATTTGTCACCTGAAATGTGAATGTCCAGTCTCTCTAGGTGTAAATGATAGTCTGTTGTTTTTGTAGTATCGTTTTACAGCTGTCATAAGGCATGGCTTCATATATGTCACATAAAACAAAACATATGCAAACAAACGCAACATGCATGAAATTTATTTTGAAATTATCCATGGGTTTTCATTCAAATGGATTAAAACATTTGAATAGAACTGAGAAATTGTGTGCATTTGTTTTTGTGGACCAATTTTACCAGTTAAATTAAATTATATATAGCACTAGTATTGGGTAACCTTTACAACTAACAAGGATTTTGCCATTTTGATTTGTCCTGTTCAACAAACTTAAGTCATGTAACAGTTTTATGTATTGCAACCTATTTCAGAGTGAAACAACTTTTAGAATGTAAAAAATTACCGGGGCCGTGACTTATCGTTTGATTCATCGTTACAGTACAGTACATGTGTAAATTCAAGGGTGGAGGGAATTTGGAAAAGAGACCTAAAAATGCACCTCTTATCTTTGATTATGGCTGTGTTTTTGGTTTTATATACTGACCGGGTAAACCCTAGGCAGGGTGGGATGAAAATGTAGCTGTGAGGGATAAACCTAGTCTTTACAATGGCACACACATCGTGTACAAAAAAACAAAAAGGGCCTATGTGTATTTTCCATAACTCACAGCCAACTCACAACTGGTTTGATTTTTGAAAGCATTTACAGTTATTATCTTAACAATAATTGATAATTGATTCAAAAATACCCATAAATACTAAGTTTCACATTAAAACATTTTTACAGTGTAAGGTTTTAGGAAATATTAGAGATGTATCAAAATACAATAATATTTTGATATTGTCATGTTCCTGTCTTGGTTTTTATGGACTCTTATTTTGTGTTCCCCGTTGTTCCTATGTTCCCTTGTTCCTTTGCCCATCTTGTTTTTGTAGGGATTGATTAGCTCCTTCCCTTGTTACCTCTTTATCCGGTCTATCTGTTCAGTCACTGACCAAATTGCAGAGTATTGTCTATCAAACTCACAAAGCCATTCGTGTTTGCACTCTAGCTTTCTAGTTCTGTATATAGTAATAGTAACAGATATAGATGTCAAGTTGATAATAAATTTTCTCAGATAAAATAATCTGTATGAATCCAACTGGGTACAGTTTTTTCCATCGTAGCTTGATTATGCACATGTGCATTCTATATGAACCAGAATTGAGACACGCAAACATGTAAACATGTCACCTCTGTAAACAAAAGATTCATCAGGTTCATCTGAGCTACTTTTTGTTTTTGGAAGGAGACACACTGTGAGGAATAAGCATTGAATTTACAAACTGATCTCACGGCAATTCATACATATTTTACGAGGTGGCTAATTCATACAAATACGTATTACTTCACTTGTACAAATTCTTCTAAATCGTACATCCTTTACAGGTTGTGAACTCGGAATGACCTAAACCTACCCGTCACATTGTTTTAGTGAGGTCGTATGAATTAGCACACATGTGGCACCTCGTACAAATACGTACAAATTGGTACTGAAACTGTGTTGGAATTTACCTCAGAAGAAGAATGCAATGCAGCACAGTTCAACTCATTCCGATAAGTCGTTTATTTTTACTTATGTTACGGTGACATAAACTTGTACACATTCCCTTTTTCCAGACTATAATGTGAGAACAAGTGCAACATCTAAATGTTGTAGGATTCATCTGCATTTTAGCTCGCAATCTCCGAGCTAAGATGATTTAGTAAAGGGCATACTGATGTACAAAATATGACTTTTACTTTATGTATTTTTTTAACACTACATTTAAAAAGTAATGGATTACATTACTGCGTTACCACGAAAATATGCATCATACCCAACTCTGATTAAGCAATATAGGTCTTTTGGTTTTAGTTAGTTTAATAATGTGCCAAAGCATAGTGGCTTAAAATACACATTTAAAGATCTATTATGTTCAAATAAGAGTTCCCATCTTTTCATATTGTCATGTGACCATAATAAGCGCATAATTGTTGCTATTGTATTACAATATGTGTGTTTTCATTACAATAGGCTTCAAAACATTTGAAAAAGAAAATGAAAAAAACAAAAACAAAACAGAAAAACAATTACCCATTTTATACACACTATAAAAGGAACAATAAGGACGTATGTAATGGTTGTAAGAAACCTCAACAGGTATAGCACCCAACATTCAATCTGGAAAATGGTGAAACTGGATGAAGCAGGAAGTATTTATTTAAATCAATAAAACCACAAACAAGTGTAACAACCACATCTGACAAACAAGCTGTATGCAAACAAGTAAATGATTTAAATCACAAGTTGGTTTAAAGTGGTGGACCTCTCTCGAGAAAGAATTACCTTTTTATTTACATTAACAAGTTTTGGGATCATAAATTCTACATAAAGAGTTTTAGTAATAAGTGCCAGCAGGTATCATGAGGAACAGGTTAATTTTCCAGTTCGACGCAGAAAAAGAACAGGCTGCACAAATCCATCTAGCAAATAACCAATTGAAGTGATAAACCACAGAGCCGAAATATTACTGTGTGTTAAAATGAATGCTGAAATTTTATATGGAATTAATATGAAAACAAGGGCCAAAGTGGTTATTAGAATATGAATGAATGCTCTTCTTTTCATTTGGTTTTCCTTCTCTTTCTCTTTCTCTTTCTCTTTCTCTCCTGGTCCTGACTGCTTCAGAGTTCTGAGAATTGTGAAAAGAGAAAACAACTGAACAAAAGTGAAAAGTAGAAACTGGACTGTGAACAACCGTGTATATGGACTGCTGCTGAAGGAGATGAACATGCAAAACAAACAAGAACCAAATGTGGATATCCAACCAGCAGTGCAGCACATTAATTTATATCTGAATGGTCTAAACTTCAGAAAGGTTACAGGATGAACCACTGCCAGGTAACGCTCAACACAGATCAGACACTGAAACAGAGGACGACCGGTGATGGCGAGTCCTTGTAAAAATCGTGATGGTGTGTTAAAAACCAAAAACCAAAACGACAGTATATCAATTAAACATTTCACACAGTTTGCAACTTCACAAACACACAGATTAAGGTTAAAGAAGTCTGTTGCAATTCCGGTTTCTGTGACAATGAGCCATATAACATAAAAGTGCAAAGGAAGACCAAGAAGAAAATTAATGCTGCACACACACAGTGTTACACTGTTTATGAGTCCAATGGAATGAGTTGTTGAGTTTGTAGAAAAGGTAGAGTTCATTTCCTCCATATCTTTTCATCTTAAGATGGAAAAAAAAAATTCAGTCTCTAATTCTGCGGTTACAGATGTGAAATTCAAATAACCGAAGCATACAATATTAAAATATTTTTGTGTGCAGGTATGACCGTTAAGATAACTTAATACATCCACAAATTTGTTAATTGTGCTGTGCAATACCTAAATTACTCAAATATACAGTTGCATTCATTATTACATAGAAAGAAATGGTCTTTATCTGCTGATCACATCGCTATTTGCATATTGAACTGCAAAAATAAATATAGTCATTTGTCACCTAAAAACTGAATGTCCAGTCCCTCTAGATGTGAATAATACTTACTGTGTGCTGTTTTTGTAGTCTTTAAAGCTGGCAAATGAATAAATGGTTTTATATGCAACACTTCACATAAAGTTGTAATGCAAATTAATAAAAAAATCATGAGGTTCAAAATGATACATTTGATTCAAATGGCTTAAACATTTGAATAGTAAGAAAAGATAATAAAACATACACTGAAAGAAAAATTAAAACTGAATAAAAATACTACATTGCAGTCGGCCTAAAATGCAAAAGCATGGCAAGGTATTATATTTGTGGTATAAACACAAATGCAAAAAAATGCAAAGACAAGTCTGATAGAATCTCTAAGACAACTCCTCAACTGGAAAATGGTAATGCTTGTCATGCTTTATTCAAAAATAAAACCAAATAAGAAATAACAATGCATATCAGCTATATTTGATAAACACGCATAGAAACATAATTTGCGTATGAATAAACAGCCAATGTAAATGACTGCTGGCCATGCATGCTCTGGACTAACACTAAATAAATAAATCGTTTTGTTACTTAATGTTCTTCACATTGTAGTTGCTAAGTTAAAAAGGTTTCAGAAAGAAAAGTTGCAGCTTTCCAACACGGCCCAGAAAAAGAACCGGCTGCACAAAACCAGCCAGAACATAACAAATCACAGCAGTAAACCAAAGACCCGGAAAATGCCGTTCTGTTAAAATAAAAATGAATCCTGTCACTGTATATGGAACATATATGACAGTCATGCTAACAGTTGTTATTAGTATAAGATAAAACGCTTTTCTCTTCATAGGGTTTTCCTCCTCTCTCTCTCTCCCTCTCTCTCCTGGTCCTGACTGCTTCAGAGCTCTGAGAACAGCCACAAGACAAAACAACTGGAT
>JAUMHI010000067.1:3307963-3320500 GCA_032359435.1 Enteromius unitaeniatus
CAGAAAGGTTACAGGATGAACCACTGCCAGGTAACGCTCAACACAGATCAGACACTGAAACAGAGGACGGCCAGTGATAGTGAGTCCTTGCAGAAACTGTGATAATTTAAAGAGACAAGAAATCCAATATGACATTAAAAAGAGCAAACTATTCAGACAGTTAGAAATCTCACAAACAGAGATATTGAGAACAAACAACTCTGATACAACTCCACTTCTTGTCCCTGTCGTGATGAGCCATATAACACAGGAGTATGCAGGAAGAGTGAACAGCAAATTGAAACAGAGCATACAAATTTCTAGATCGTTCGGCCTCCATGTGAAAAAAGTTGTAGAGTTGATGAAATCTCCTGGTGTGGTGAAGTTCATTTTCCTGCTGAGCACAGCAGCTCACAAAACATGAATGGTATTGCTAATAGAGGAGATAATTATAAATGTTCTGTGTTATTCAGACTGCAGTTTAACATAAGAAAGATAAAAAATAAAGGTAAACTAAACTAAAGGTACATTTTCAGTTGTTTTAATTATTTGATTTAACCAAATAATTCAAGACCAATGCAGATAATATCATTACTAATCATTATAATACAATTCAGTGTGAAAATCATTTTTTTTAAATGGTTCCAAGTACTGTAAGAAGAACCAAATAAAACTCCATTTTACTAATACCATAGCGTCCAATTTAAAAGAAGAGTTTATCACCTGAAAAGTGAATGTCCAGTCTCTGTAGATGTGTTTAAATCTCTGTGCTGTGTTTTGTGGACTGACTTCACAGCTGCCACAAGAATATATGTGCATGCATGCATCTGCTACACGTCAAATAAACATCAGCTATGCAAATATTTAAAGTAAAAAGGAGAATAGAAAATATTAATCTGACAATTTGACAATTTGTGAACAGCAAATTGATACGGAACACACAAATTTCTAGATCGTTCAGTCTCCATATGGAAGCAGGAAGACGAAGTGGAGTTGATGAAATCTCCTGGTGTGGTGAAGTTCATGTTCCTCCTCACTGAGCACAGCAGCTCACAAAACATACATGGTATTGGTAATAGAGGAGAGATATCTGTATTGTATAACAAAAGAAAGATATAAACAATAAAAAATTAAAGTAAATTTTCAATACACTCCAGTGTGAAAATCATTTCCTAAAATGGTCAAACAAATTAAATTCCATTTTACCAATACCATAGCGTCCAATTTAAAAGATGAGTTAATCATCTGAAAAAAAGAATGTTCAGTCTCTGCAGATGTGTTTAAATCTCTGTGCTGTGTTTTGTGAACTGACTTCACAGCTGCCACAAGAATATATGTGCATGCATGCATCTGCTACACGTCACATAACATCAGATATGCAATTATCAAAAGTAAAAAGGAGGACAGGAAATGCTAATTTGACTATTTGTGATACTTCAAGGTCACAAAGTCAGTTAATAATTCATCTCTGTGGAAACCCTCAATTTTAATGAAGAGTTTTATTGGATAAACAAATGACAGACTGACAACAACCACATCTAATAAACACAAGGAATACAGTTAATATGTAAGAAAGCCAAGCCAATTTTAAAAGTAATGGGTGAATGGATTACACCACAATATTGTTGTGTCAATATGAAAGAGAATACTATAATAGTAAATGGTACGTATAGTCATGCTCACAGTTAGAATGAGATAAAATTATCTTCTCTTCATGTGGTTTTCCTGACTGCTTTAGAGCTTTGAGAACAGCCAAACAGCAGAACAACTGGATAAAGAGTGAGAGAAAGAACTGAATTGAGAAGCATGCATTAATATAGAAGGTAAATGAAATTAAATGAACCATGAAACACAAATAAGAACCACACTGCAGGGCAGCAGATCACTTTATATCTGAGAGGTTTGCACTTCAGAAAGGTTACAGGATAAACCACTGCCAGGTAACACTTAACACACATCAGACACTGAAACAGAGGAGGACCAGTGATGCCTATACCTAATAAAAAAGAGTCTTGGATGCCAAGCATGATCAAAACTGATTAAACAGAACAAGGAATCCAGGCAGTCAAAGCTATCAGAAACACACTGATTGATCCTGAAGAACCCTGAAGCAACTCCACCTTCTGCTCTCTTGATGATGAGCAATAAAACACATGAGTTTGTAGGAAAGCCAAACAAGAATTGAATACCATACACACGTGTCCAGAATGGTCATTATTTCAAAGGACTGAGTTGTGGAGTTTCTAGAGTTTGTTCCATATTTGGAAAAGTTCACTGTAGTAATGTTCGTTTCTATGGAGGGAAAACAACTTTCTCAACTTTCTTTGAGCACATATTAGAACTTTTCATGATAAACATCACATCACTATAACATTTTATTACCCATTTCTTACACTAAAGCACACTGAAGCTGAATTAAGTGTAGTGCTGTTGTAATTTAGTAAAATTGTTATTCTTAGGAAAGTATCACATTATTTTTGTTTCACATAATTCAGATGAAACAAATCAAAAGTTCACAAAGGACGTTAACAGGATTGGAAAATACAATTTCAGTAAAGTTCAACTCGTACGATTTGTCTAAAACCACGTGATGGGTAGGTTTAGGGGTGGGGTTACGTTTAGGTCATTCGTACAAATTCATACGAATTGACATCTCGTAAAATACGTACAATTTAGAATAAATCATATGAATTCGAGTGAGGTCGTACAAATTCATACAAATTAGCTACCTCGTAAAATAGGTATGAATTGCTGTGAGATCAGATTGGTGATTTATATGTTTGCATAACTGCAATACTCTGTTTCTCATTGACAATGGAATAAAATACAGGGAATATATTTGTGTTTCAATTCACAATATGAACAGCTGTTCTATAGAAGTTATGTTTAGAACATGATTTTATCTGTTCTGACATACAGTGTGAAAGCATTTGTAAATCTGACTGTAAAATTAGATTTTTTGGTCTTGGTTGAGTTTGTGTGTAAAAGAAGTTCAAGCATTTTAAATTTGTTTTAACTGTATGCATTTTGTATCAAAGCAACAAAAAATGTGTCAATTGTATTGCCTACAAAGACGAATGTTGTGCTAACCGTGTTAAGAGTTTAGGAAACTTGTTAATGCTAATGTAGGCATTTCTTTCTTTCTTTTTTTCTTTCTTTCTATGTGTTGCTCTATTTTGTTTTTCTTTTCTACACAAGATCAGCCCAAAGAGTCCTCTTTTAGAACATATGTGATATGTCATAACATATGTAAAAAACCTCTGTGTGGTTCCTGGATGGGAATCAGCTGTGATTTATATATTTGCATAACTGCAAAAATCTGCTTCTCATTGGCAATGGAATAAAACTTAATTCACAATAGGAACAGCTGTTCAATTTGACTTTAGTCTATATAAGTTATGTTTAGAACATGATGTTATCTGTTCCCCTTCACCCGAGTTCACTTCGACGTTATGGGATTCCCCTTCAGGGAACGAGGGTTACCGTTGTAACCTTAGACGTTCTGACATACAGTGTGAAAGCATTTGTAAATTTTACTGTAAAATTACATTGTTTTGGTCTTGGTTGAGCTTGTGTGTAAAAGAAGTTCAAGCGTTAAGCATGTATTAATTGTATAGCCTACGAAGACGGACGCTGTGCTAATCGTGTTAAGAGTTTAGGAAACTTGTTAAATTTATCGGAAAAACTGCAATAGTGATTCAATTCTGACTTGCCAAGTCAATCTAGCAAAGCTGCTGTTTTAGAGCCTATCCTGTCCCAAAAAAGTGGGAACCAATGAGAAATGAGCACTTAAATCCCAAACATAATAAACATGACTACTGAACACAGCGTTCAAACTATAAACAATCTCACAAACAGAGCGACTGAGGATGAAGAACTCAGATGCATTAGATTCTTTCAAATCTGATATGACTATATTAATTATAATCAAAGATCTTATATTTATACATTGTATATCTTATATTTAACACATACAGTTTGTTACCTAAAGAGTGAATGTCCAATGCTAAGTTTTGTAGACTTTGACACTAAGTATGCAAATATTGAAAGCAAATAAAATAATCTGTTCACTAAGGCACATTTATTTCTTTTTTTTTTTTTACATTTATATGCAATGTTGACAACAGCATGATTGTTTTGATGTAATATTCTTCCTAAGGGTAAAAATAATAAAATATTAAAACATGACAAATTGGTAAAATATTACAATTGCACATTCTATGAGCAACAGAGACAGGAGATTTTTCCAGCCCGGTGCAGATAAAGAACAGGCTGAACAAAACCAGCCAGAACATAACTAACCACACCAGTGATCCAAAGAGGGAAATTAAGTTGTTTCATCATAATGTAAAAGAAGCCAGTGACAGTAAGTGGAAAATATATAATAATCAAGTGCCCAGTAGTTATTAAAATGAGATAAAACGCTCTTTTCTTCATGTGGTTTTCCTCTTTTCTTTCTCTCCCTCTCTCTCCTGGTCCTGACTGCTTCAGAGCTCTGAGAACAGCCACAAGACAAAACAACTGAATGGAGAGGAAAAGAAGAAACTGCAGTGAGAGGAACCAAGGATATGCCACCATGATATTTAGCAATACATTTAGGCAGACCAAACAGGATCCAAGAGTGATTATCCAGACCGCAATGCAGCAGATCAGTCTATATCTGAGAGGTTTGTACTTCAGAAAGGTTACAGGATGAACCACTGCCAGGTAACGCTCAACACACATCAAACACTGAAACAGAGGACGACCGGTGATACCTACTCCTTGCAAAAAATTAGAAATTGTCAAAGGACTTGATAAATGAAATGAGAGTACAGCTATCAAACCATTCAGAGAGTTGGCAGTCTCACAAACAGAGAGATTGAGGTTAAAGAACTCTGCAGCAACTCCACTTCCTGTTCCTCTGACAATGAGCCATATAATATAGGAGTGTATAGGAAGACCAAACAGGAAACCAATGCTGTACAAAAAGATATCCAGACTTTTCAGTGATGTAGTGGGATGAGTTGTGTAGTTTGTAGATGTTTCAGATGTGGTGAAGTTCACTGTAGAGTTATTCATCTCCTCTGGGTTTGAATTCTCAGTTCAGCAGGTCACATATATATTTCTCTGGAAAGGGTTTTACATTTTTTTTTATTCAAATGGTATAATGTATACAATTCTACATTCTCAATTTAATACCAAATAACAGAACCACTCAAATATTAAATGATTTAGGAATATGAAATTATTCCATTCATTTAAACAAGTGGTTTATATTCATAGCCTTTGATTTAAATCTGATACTGATTCGAAAGCAATACTTTAATCAAAATATAATCACCTGAAGAGTGAATGTCCAGTCTCTCTGAATGTCTATAAATCTCTGCTCTGTGTTTAGTAGACTGACTTCACAGCTGTTACAAGAAAATATATGTATGACTCCAAATATACTACACGTCATATAAACATCATATGCAAATATTAAAAAGGGAAAGCTGGTTCAAAATGACAGATGTTACCTGTTTGTACACTGCTACAGAAATAATTGCAATACTTGCAAGCAATGCTAGACATTTTGAGAGTCACTTAAAGGAAATAAGACACATTTGACCACATTATGTTATTATTATGTTTACATTTTTTTTCAGGCTCAGTTATTTTTGACATTTCAATATTGCAAATGTTAACAAAAAACAGCACCAGAGGATTTTGTGGGACATGATGATAAAACCTCTAAATGTGATACATTACAAAGTCAGATTGCTTATTCCTATATTCTTATTTGATGACATTTGCCATTACTTTTGATTGAATTAAATGTTTCTCTCTTTTTTTTGAATGTTTAATAAGCAATCTGACTTTGTAATGTATCAGATTTAGAGGTTTTATAGGGAACCGAGCCAGGAGATTTCCAGGCCGATGCGGATAAAAAATGGGCTGAACAAAACCAGCCAGTATATAACAAATCAAACCAGGAACCCGATATACATTAAGATTATGCTGTGTCAAAAGAATGCAGAATTCTGTTATAGTATATGGTGAATATGTGATAGTCATGCTCACAGTAGTTATTAAAATGAGATAAAATGCTCTTCTCTTCATGTGGTTTTCCTCTTCTCTTTCTTTTCCTCTCTCTCCTGGTCCTGACTGTTTCGAGGCTCTGAGAGCAGAAACGAGAAAGAACAACTGGATGAAGTTGTAAAGAAGGAAGTGGGTTGAAAAGAAACCTATTTGTACTTGATCATTTTGGGATGTTAAAATTATAGAAACAGGATCCAAGAGTGATTAATAAGGCCACAGTGCAGCAGATCACTTTGTATCTAAATGGTTTGTACTTCAGAAAGGTTACATGAACCACTGCCAGGTAACGCTCAACGCAGATCAAACACGAATACTTAAATACAAATACACAAAAAAAACATAAATACTTCACAGTACTACCCATTTTTGTATAGTACAGTTAGTGCAGTAATACTGTAATATGATAAAGAAACTTAAAGATATAGCTGTTTTCTGGTCAGAATGTCATTACAGTTTTTGCCTGTTGCTTGAACACATTTTGCAAAACTTCGCTCATTGTGCCAAAACTCTAAACACAAGTAAACATGACACAACACTGAGAAATATAGCATTCACATATGTGTCAGATTGAAACTCTACTTTCAAAACCTAAACTCTGCTGTCAAAACCTAACATTCCTTTGTCAAAATGTAACTCTGTTGACAAAATGATACACACTTGCATTATTTGCTTACACTTTCAGATCAGGGGGAACACACTAGTCTTCTTTATATAAAACACTGCAGTCTTTGATTATCACGGTTTATTTTCAGAAGACACATTTTTAAACAACCAAAAAAGCAAATAGGCCTACTCGATATTGTACATTGCAGTAACATGAATTTCGATAAAGCAAAAAAACAAAACATAAAACAGTGATAGAAAAAACACTATACTGTAAACACAGAAGATAATGACAATTGTGTATACGTGGGCTCATGGATCCCGCCATCCATGGATTGCTGTCCCCTAATGTCGCCACAGGCCTGTTCCATTGCCTGCAGAAGAGATATGGGTTGTTATGAAATCCCATAACAACAGATGAGTGGGCAGAGACATGAGTTCATTGATAAGAGTTCCTGAATGAAAGCAGACATAAAACACAGAGAGTTCGCTGGAAGCTGGAGTGCCATCCAGTGGCCTGGGCTGGCACCTCCAGCTGACCATGACATAGCCCCCCCTGGTCTGTTCTGTATAACTATATTATGTAGAGCATCTAGAAATGTGAGTATATGTTGGCTATTGTATGGACTTAGTTTTGCATGATGATGCAGAAGCCCTTGAAGCCTTATGGCGGCACACAATGTGATATTTACCCCAGAAGGTCTTTGAGTCAATCTAGAGAAATACAAACACATATTGTCATCATTTTCATTTTTTTTCTTACAGTACTTTACTGTATATACTGTATCATCCACTGTACTGAAACATCTCAATATAAGTAATCATGGTATGCTTCACAAAAACTACCACTTTGGCTGCAAAAGGAGCATAAGCACCCTGCAATACCCTGAACACATGATGTGGTAATGTGATATACTGTAGAACAGTGCTGTAAATACCATCTGAGTAGAGTAGAAGGTAGAGAGGTGAAGATATACCTGTTTTCTAGTCGGAATGTTCTTACTGTATTACAGATGCCACTGTGAAGTGGCTTAGATGTGGGTGGACTCTCTGCCCAGCTTCCCTCATAGCCAGGCCATGGTTGATGACATGATCCACCAAAGTTGCTCTGATATCATTAGAAATATGGGTCCGTGCATGAAATGGCTGAACTGAGGGCTTTTGTAGCTGGCTAATTGGTGTTCAGTTTTGCAAGTAAGTGCTATGATGATAAAAAGCTATGATTACACTGTGTTTAAGATACAAGAAGTTTAGGTATTGAGGCTTTGGTGTAAACATTCGGTTTTAGTGTGTAAGCAATAGGCAAAAACTGTACAAAACAATCAAAAGTAAAGTTTATCACCTGAAGAGTGCATGTCCAGTCTCTCTGGGTGTTAAATATAAAACATCTCTGTAAATTGTAACTGTGCTGTGTTTTGTAGACAAGAAGAAAATTTCATCACCTACACGTCACACAAAACACATTGTTTGCTCATTGGTGAGCAAACAATAAACTAGATTGATTTCATATTGATTTTATTAGTATTCATAGTTTAATTTGATTTTTAAAAATGTTTATTTGAAGTTAACTTTTTTTAATCAAATTAAAAAGTAAATTTTTATCTTCATAATGCACACAGATAAAATTGGTGACTACAGGTTTCTGTGGTGGAGTAGTGAGGTTTGAGAGTTGGTTTTCAGCATAATGCTACTCATATTATTTTATGTTATTTTATTTGCATCTAACTTAACTGACATCCTGTAATCTACAGTTGTATTGTGTGCCATTTTAGACTACTTTAATGTATTTGTTATACAGTAATCTTCAATCAATGCTGTAACACGACTAGTAAAAATCTTTACAAATATTAAGCTGTCTAGCCCAGATGCCACTGACTAAACATACACGCATATGTTTACTTATTTATTTATTTTTTTTATAATAAATTGTGTTACTATAACAGAATGACAAGTTTATCTTTGTGGTAATTCTTCATATGGAAAGTGTGGCATTTGGTCACTGATAAAATGTTTTATTGGCAAACAGCAGTAATTTGCATTTTCCATCCATAAATAAATAAAAAAAAAAAAAAAAAAAAAAAAGAAAGAAATAAAAACATGAGGAGCAGAAGTAGTATAATTTTCAATTTCGGTGCAGATATAGAACAGGGTTGTTGCTCCAAATCCTGTTTTGCAGAACAAAAAAGAATCCAGTGATAGTAAATAGTCAATATGTGTCATGCTGACAGTATGTAGTAGTGTCACGCTCGCTCTGGCAGCACACAAGGCACAGATCTTGATAATAATAGAACTTTACTTTGAGCATTCAAGACAGGATACATGGAACATCAGGTTTCACACTTAAGGACTGACACTGGGAGTCAAACACACAGACTTAAATACAAACACTGACGAGGACAGAACACAAGGCACATGGGGAACACAGCTGGACACTATTTAACATAATCAACTAAACTAGCACAGGAACAACCAAATATGGGCAAGGAAGACACAAGGGGAGCAAAAACTCAAAGCACACCAAAACACAGAGTCTGACAAGTAGAAACATAACAAGCTATTCTATTTTTATTGGATTTTTCTTATTTCTTTCTCTCCCTCTATCTCCTTGTCCTGACTGCTTTAAAAGTAGGTATGAATTGTAGGATTAAATCGGGTCTAGCAATGCCCCTGGAAATGACAAAAAATTTACTTTCGCATATGATGTAGGCTATGAAAGAAAATATTACCAGATTTTAAAACCATGTTTTAAATAAATTTGCATTTGAATGAAAATGCTAGCTTAACTTCATTACATCTCTTTTACAGTAGGCCTAATCACAGTTACAGTAGACCTAAATATTGTGAGTTGCTGAAGACAAACAGAGGAGATGAATAACTCTACAGTGAGCTTCACCACACCTGAAACATCTGAAAACTCCACAACTGATTCTTTCTGGTTATTAGAAAGTACAACCTCAACCTTAGTTTCTTTGTTTGTAAGACTGGAATCTCTCTGAATTGTTTGTTTTACAGTATATTGTGTCAGTTGGCTTTCATAGTTTCTCCAAATTACCACAGTTTTTACTGGGACTAGTCTTTACTTGTCGTCCTCTGTTTCAGTGTCTGATCTGTGTTGAGATTTAACTGGCAGTGGTTCATCCTGTACCCTTTCTGAAATACAAACCTCTCATATACACAGTGTTCCAAATTTATATGCAAGTTAAAATCCTGGTTATATTTTTTTTACAAGAACATCTGCATTCTTGCTTGTCCTCTTCATCCAGTTGTTTTGTTTTGTGGCTATTCTCTGAGCTCTTAGGGAGTCAGGACCAGGAGAGAGTAAGAAAGAGATAAGAGAAAAAAACCTATAACGAGAAGAACATTTTATATCCTTCTAATAACTACTTTGAGCATGACTATCGTATATCTGCCACTTGTTATCGTAGGAATAATTACCATTCTAACAAACCAGAATAATTATATTCTTTGGATCACTGGTTTGGTTTTTTACGTGCTGGCTGGTTTTGTGATGCCTATTTTTTATCTGCATCGTGGTGGAATACTCTCCTTCCTTTGAGTCTAATAAAATGTGCAAAGTTGATATTTTAATAAATGATATAATTATTATTTGACCGGCTTTATTATAGCTGCATTTGGTTGTTTTTGTTCTCAACCCTCAGAATGGTATGTGTAAGTAAAAGTGTGTAACAGGACATTGGTAACAACACAGTACTTATGTAACATGAATAACTACATTTCATAACAATAATAGGCCTGTGTAGCCTGGGCCCACCCATACTTCCTTTGATGCTACATTATTTTCGCGAACAAACTTAGTCTGCCCAAGCTGTCATTTTAGAGCATTTCTTTTTCCCCAAAAAAATGGGAAAAAGAAAAGAATGGGAAAAAGTGGTTCATCCTACAGGATGAACCACTGCCAGGTAACACTCAACACAGATCAGACACTGAAACAGAGGACGACCAGTGAAAATGAGCCCTGCTAAAAACAGTGGTAATACTGTCATAGTTGGAAAGCAAATTGACCAAATATAAAACACACAAATCAAAGAGTTACCAATCTCGCAAACAGAAAAATTGAGGTTAAAGAACTCTGATGAAACTCCACTTCCTGTTCCTTTAATGATGAGCCATATAACATAGGAGTGTGTAGGAAGACCAAACAACAAATTGAACACACAAAGTTTCAGACTGTTCACAAGCCCAATAGACTGAATTTGTACGTATGTGCCCATGTCCCTACGGGTTCAGTTAATAGACTCGCCTGTGCATACGTCGCCAGGTACCGGACATCCCGGTAGTCAGCGCACACTGTCATTTCTACGACACCGCTTTTGGTGGCCACAAATGGCCGGTGACGTCACTTGATACCTACAAGGATGCTCAAGCTAACACTCCACGTCGACTTCCTGCAGGGAAGCTTCTACCATTACCCATCCATCAACGCCCCTGGTCATATATCGGGATTAATTTCGCTATGGATTTGCCTAATTCCGAGGGATTCACCACAATTCTAGTGGTAATAGATCGCTTTTCTAAGAGTTGCAAGCTCATCCCACTAGAGGGTATTCCAACCTCATTTAACACCGCACAGGCCCTGTTCCATAATGTATTTCGCCATTTCGGCATCCCAGAGGATATAGTCTCTGATAGGGGTTCCCAATTTACATCGAGGGTTTGGAAGGAGTTTTTCCGGTTATTAGGAGTATCAATAAGTCTATCTTCCGGATATCATCCACAAACGAATGGGCAAACTGAAAGAAAGATTCAAGAAATAGCACGTTACTTACGAGTATATTGTCATGATCATCAAGAAGACTGGGCTTCTTACTTACCTTGGGCAGAATATGCTCACAATTTGTCACGACAGGAATCAACAGGCTTGACACCTTTTCAGTGTGTGTTGGGGTTCCAAACCCCCCTTATTCCCCTGGACCGAGGAACCTTCAGTAGTCCCTGCTGTTGATTTCTGGATTCGCGAGAGCGAATGTGTCTGGAACTCTGCTCATGTACACTTATAGCGAGCCATCAGATGAAACACGCCCACTTACCTGCCCGGAGAAAAGGTTTGGCTCTCGATGCAAGACATTTGCTTAAAGCTTCCATGCAAAAAGCTTAGCCCTAGGTTCATTGGCCCTTTTCCTATAGTTCACATATGAACTCCAGCTACCTCCCCGTTACAGAATCGCACCTACCTTCCATGTTTCCTTATTGAAAAAATACACTAACCCTTTGTTTCCTCCCACCTCAGAGTACCCAGAGACCCCTCCTCCGCCTGAAGTGGAGAACCCCGAAAGCATCTATCGGGTCAATACGATCCTCGATTCCCGCAGACAAAGGGGGAGACTCCAATATCTAACTGACTGGGTAGTATATGGACCCGAGGAACGATGCTGGGTGGACAGGGATGATGTTCTCGATCCCTCATTAACAGAGGAATTTCACCGGCTACTTTCCGAGCGACCTGCACCAAGGAGGTGAGGACGTCCCCGCAAACAGCTAAGAGCGTCAAGAGCCGCTCATAGAGGGGGGATGATGTAACACCGTCGCTGTCGGCTGATCCCGGTACAGCCTCTGTCACCCGCTCACAGTCGCCAGCCTATTGATTAGATTCCCCTGATTCCACTGTGCGCTTCAAAAGCAGCAGTCACTCTCAACCCTGTGTCTCAGCATGAGGTAACCACCCGCGACTTCACATGAGCTTACCTGCCTGTGGCTTGCCTGACCCGCAACAATCTCTCTGTCTGTGTGGATTTATGAAACTGCCTCTGTACTCACCTGAACCTACTTACCCGTTCCGTTACCTCAGTGAGTTTATTGCCTAGTGGAATAGCAATCTGGAGATCGCTGTATGTAAAAACTGTTACACGGACTTATTGCCTTATTTGATTTACT
>JAUMHI010000067.1:3326742-3339242 GCA_032359435.1 Enteromius unitaeniatus
CAAGCACAAACATGATGAACATGTTCACAGTAGTTATTAGAATGAGATAAAATGCTCTTCTCTTCATGTGGTTTTCCATGTGGTTGTCTCTCCTGGTCCAGGTTTCTTCAGATGCTAGAGAACAGACACACAGCAGAAGAAGTTAACAGAAAGTAAGAGTAAAAACTGAAGCAGAAAATAACGCATATGTACATTGATATGTTTGAATGCAGTAAACATACAAAACAAACAGGAGCTGAGAGTCGTAAACCACACAGCAGCAGAACAAACCAATTTATATCTGAGAGGTTTGTACTTCAGAAATGTTACAGGATGAACCACTGCCAGATAACGCTCAACACAGATCAGACACTGAAACAGAGCACGACCGGTGATGTAAAATCCTCCTGTAAATATAATAACTGGAGATTCCCTTTGGAAGTTTAGAAACTCTGACACAATTCCTCTTCCCGTCACAATAAGCCACAGGACATGTGTGTGTGTGTGTGTGTGTGTGTGTGTGTTGGAGGTCCAAACAGGACACTGAAACACAACACAAACGTCCTGAATATGTCCTCTTGAAGGTTAACAAGTGATGTAACATTGAGATGTGTGTTCAGATTTGGAATGGAGGAGTTCTCAAATCCAGCCATCTTCTCCGTGTATGTTCATTGACTTAAAAAAAAACACAAACAGAACATGATAAAGAAGAAAACAGCATCACAACCAACCAATCACCAAAACATATGTATACACAGAATTATAGATTATCGAATACAACGCATTTCCTTGCAAAACAATATGACCCGATAGAGAATTACCATGTGAAACTTAGATCAATTCACTTTCATCTGTCTCAGATAAAGCTAAAGCAGCATTTTCTGCACATTTCACTGTAGCCTGAAACATGCAAGAAGCAACGTAATATTTTGCAGGGACACATTTCCAAATCTAAGTCTACTTACATAACACAGCGTTTTGAAATACTAAATAGAAGCAAGAACAGACAACGATAACACAAGTTTTTCACCTGTAAAGATATTTCCAGACTGCCCAGATGAAGTCTGTAGTTTCGGAGACCAACTACAAGTTGTCACTCAACGAAATATGTGGGATCATGTATCACAGCTAGACATATCTGGAAAAACACTATTGTATTACAGTTTTTCCCAATTGTTTACACACATTTTCTGAAAGCATGCCTCATATTGTCAGAACTCTACGCACAAATCCAAAAGCACACACACAATGGGCAAAACTCTTCAATTCTCCTGCAAAATCAAACTTCACTTTCAAAACAATGTAATTTCTTCTCAAAATGGTATTTTGTTTTCAAATAACACTCAATCCATCACATGAATAGACATTTATAAGAACCAGTTGGTCATGGATGTGCTTAATGTAAAACACTATGACCACTTCTTCTCCATTCATCATAAAGACTTACTGTAAGCCTTTTTTGCTCAGTGTTACACGTACTACAGACAGTACATAGGTAAAATATTTTTCAGAATATTGTTTTTATACAAAACACAAATACGTGGTAACAAATATATTTTACTGTATTTTTACCACAAAAACAATGTATAGAGTGTTCATCCCAACCAACATAGAGTTGCACATAATGTGGACATACATATAACATCAACAGAAGTATTTACTGAATACAGTTACAGGGGGGTAGCTATGCAGCATTCTGTTTGGTTTTGGCCACAGCACCTCATCCACATCACAAGCAATGTTTGCCCTGGCCAAGCAGCGGGGAAAATATCGCCTAGCATGGCGAATCCAGCCATGAAAAGCATCAACTGCTATATCTCCACATGCATCTTCCGTAGCTTGGAGAAGGGGTATACTTGTGTGTAGATTTCGGTCATACACTTTCTCCAGGCAGAAAAAAAATCTCAAATAGGATTGAAGAACAGAGAATATGGAGAGAAATAAACAACTAAAAAAGGTTTTATAAAGCTCTGTTTCTAAATTATGTGTGACAAGTGTTTAGGCGTGTGATGAGTTAGTATGCAAAGTAGGGTAAGTGACTTTACAATTTTGAATGAGTGTGTTCCTCGTGAAAACAAGAGCTTTTCTTCATGAAAATTATGCCAAATGCAGAGAACTGTGTAGTGTTTTGAAAAAAGTGTGTTTTAAACCTGCAAGTTGAGTGTAAAGCAGGAATTGTGCTTGTAGTTCAGCAGAATTGGTTCAGAGGGTAGGTGCATCAGTTATATATTGTAGTCATTGTGTCTGAAGTACAAGAAATTGTGTGTAAACAACACATACACAAAAAACTGTAACATACTCGAAAATACTGGATTTTTTTTTCTTCATATTGCACTCTGTAAAAGGGACTAAATATCACAGCTAGGGATATATTGTATATTCTCAAATATTATTTGATACAACTTTTTAGATGACAAAATATAAAAACCAAATGCAGTATTGAAGTATTGTTCGTTTATTAATTCAGTTAAACTATTAAGGGTGCAGTTTGACCAAAGAGCAAATACAAGAAGTGATGCAGCGAAGCTTCAAGTGTTTAAATGGTTTATTAAAAGACAACATGAAAATCCACACAGCCGAGTCGTCTGTATATTGTCTTGCTGTACACAGAACGGTCCACAGAGATCATGTGACATGAACCATCAAATCAGCTTTAGTCCGAATCACTTGTGTTTTCTCTTCTTCAAGAGTGCATCTCTTAAAGCAATCTGAGGAAAAAAAAAAATTTAATATAAATAAGAAACGCTGCAAATACCCAAAACACACAAACTGAAGTTTAATGGAAGGTTAGGTGTGCACAGATTTATGAAATCTAAAGGTATTAAAGATGTGGAGCAGGGCTCACCTGTTTTTCTCTGAAGGAGCGTTTTCCTTTGGTCCTCACATTCTGACTGTGTTTCATCATCATGAAGTTCTTTTTACGTTTCTTCTCCTTGTTACTGGTGCTGGCGAATGGGTTTAGCTTACTCTTCTTTCGAACAAACTCTTTCCTATCCGTCCGCCCGGCCTGAGGGCAAAAAAAATAAATAAAATAAAATCCCCAGTTTCAGGCAAAAAATATATATACAATTTTATGGGGTTTTTTTTAACACTCACCATGGCTGTTGCCAGTCGTGTTTCTTTGTCAGATTTGGGTTTCTTGTGAAGACGTTCTATGTCTCTTAGACTAAGTAACTCGCCCCTGGGAAAAAACAAACAAACACAATTTTTTTTTTTTAATGAATTAAAATAACTGCAGTAACCCCATGCTTAAAACACATCCTACCTCTCCTCTTCATCAATCTCCATGTTCTTCCTCTTCTGACCCTTTCCAGGTGCAGTGTTGACCTCCTTGGCCATCTGAGCAATGCGGATCTTTTTGAAGTCATCCTGCGTGAGGAGTCGGCTGGTGCTGACCGCCGAAGCTTTAGCTTTGCGCTCATCCTCTGGGATACTCTGTAATTTCTCAGTCTGGCATACAGAAACACAAAACTGGTTCATATGCATCATTTCCCATCGATACAATCAATTCAAGCATTAAATAAGATCCTCACCACTTCTGTTTGATCTTCATCAGAGGAGTGATGGACATTCACCCACTCCCCATCTTCATCATCCTCACTCATGCTGGCGCTCTCCCAGCCGTCTGTGAGGAAGAGGAGATTGGTCAGAGGTTTCTGACTGGCATTAATTTGGGAAAATGTTATAAAAGCACATAATATTCTAATGCTATTTTCAAAAACCTTCGTCTTTCTCTTCATCTGCTTTGTCCTCTACTTCCAGCACCTCAGCTCCAGGGATGTAATCTTTGGCCTCCAGTTCTCCATAGTTATGGATTTTGGCCTCCTTGGATGATTCTGTGGGCTTGCCCTGATAACACAAATGCAAAAATGTTACTCAACCACACTTACTACTATTTTTATTATTATTATTTTATTTTTATTATTTTTATTTTTAAGTCTTTTTTTTCTTCATCAAGGCTGCATATATTTACTGTCAGCAATACTGTACAATTTAATATAAATGTTTTCCATTTTAGTTAGCTGTGCTTTAATCTGTTGAATAATGTCAATAAAACTGATAATGATAAAACTGTATTAATACATTTAATAAATTAATAAAAACATTTTTTGTTTGTTTACTGCATGTCATGTGAGCAAGTGAATGCAACATTAAAAAATCTACCTTAAAATCTCAGCGTACTTCAAGTAAATGCTTAAGATACAAAATTTGCTCATTAAGTGCACTTACTATATATTTTTTTCTATGTAACTTAATATTTCAGGCTTCTCACCCTGTCTTTTCTGTGTAGCATATGTGGATTGAGATCCCTGAAGAGCTGGATTAAACCTCTGGCAGACATCACAACATCTGGAAGATAAAGACAGACAATATTCAAGAAAAGCAGCCTTCGCTGTTAATATCATTTAATACGTGCTGCATAATCAACACACTATGACAAATAATAGTAGCAAACGCCATACTTTTATCTTTGTGAGATTTGTACTGTGCAAGATCTTGAAGCAGATCTTCTGACATTGAGAGAGGACAGCGGGCAACCACTTCTTTTATGGCATTGATTCTGTGATATGAGGATGAACAAGAGAAAATTGTTGCAAGTTAGCGGTCATTTGTATAATGTACTGCAATTTCATGTTTCATTATATTTGACTGAGATTTACACAGCACCTACCCAACTGTCATGGCTTCTCCTGAATTTCTGTCCGTAACAAAGTTATTGGCGATGGTCGTGATGACTGGCTCAATGATCTGTAGATGTAACAATAATTCATTCATTATTGTTTAAAATTTAATTGGATTTATTTTTTGTTCAATTTGGGGGTCAGAGAGATCTTGTTTTTGAAATCTTATTGTTGTCCTGTTGTCTAATGCTCACCAAAGTTGCATTTATTTGAAAAAAAAAATAATAATAAAGTAAAACAGAAATGTGATTCTGTGATGAATGTATAGCATGAAGAATGCATAAGTAAGGTAATGAAAAATGTAATCATACAAACTCCTCACGATCAGTTCTTACCTCGGGAGGGACCAGCTGATGTGATGCCTGGGCAGTACACAATAGAATTTTGGTGACCTCTGTAAGAAATAAAAATAATAACATTAACATGAAGAGATCATAAACAGCCGATGAAGACATGAGTATTAGATAGGACACATTCAAAAGGCACTGAAGTGAGTTATGCATTATTACAGTAAATCTATAAAGATATCAGTGTTTACCTCTCTGGTGAGGCTGAAGGAACCGCTGGACAAACGGAAAGAAATTAAAAAGGAAAAGCTGTGGAGACAGAAACAAAACATGTTAGATGACTTAACTAATGAGAAAATAATACATTCTAAAATGTGCAAGTTGAATTAAATTAAAATGTTCACTTATAAATGACCTCATGAATTCCCACGAGTCTAGAGATGAGCTCCATCATCATGATCTTCACTTCAAAACGCTCGTTTGAACTCTCCAGCTGCTTCAGCAGCTTCTCTGCAAAGTCTGCATATCACATATTAATTACAAATCTAAATGCTTTTATAGAAAGTGATGGCTGATTGATCAACTTTGGTGGGTGTGAATCTGCAACCGTTAAATTAACAGATATTTGTCAATATTTTACACAGATTTTTGAATGCTGTGAGTGCGAAATGTCAGCCTTACCTTGTGGATCGTGGATCAAGTGGATGGCAGAGAAATTGAAAACTTCAACTTTTTTCTTCTTTTTATGTTTCTGAGAATACAAAATGAAATTACTACAGTGCATTAAAACCCATAAAAATGTAATTAAAAATAAATAAATAAATAAAATAAAAATTCACACATATATTTGCCATTTCTCATTTTCATTTAGTTTAATTTCATGTAAAACTATAGTAGTATATCAGCCACACTAAAATAATGCTGATTTAAAATAAGGCTTATTTGTGGATTATGAAACACTAGATTCAACCTTGAGAACTTTCATGGCTTTCTCCATTTTCTTCTTGTTTTTGGAAGATTTTTTTCCAGTCGAATATCGAACCATTAGATCTCTGGCTGTTGGCCCGTCATCCTGCAGAGGGAAAAAAAAATCATTTCACGATTATTTGATGAATAGAAAGTTCAAAAGATTAGCATTTATTATATATTGTGTTATTTTACTACGTGCTTATCTTATTTTAGAAATTATTGTACAGAAAATTGCCAAAAATTTTTGTTGTTGGAATAGTGCTTTATAAATAAATTGAAACAAACATTTTGCAACATTATAAAAGCATTTACCGTTACTTCTGATCAGGGTAACATGTCCTTAACAGGGTAAGTTCAGGGTAACTGAATAAAAGTATTAGTTTCTTTAAAAAAGAAATACCAATCTTACCTCAGACTCTGAATCACTGTCTTTCTTTTCATCCTCATCTTTTCCCAGGAAGAACTTCAATCCAGCGACAAGTATCTGAGAGAAGATTAGATTTGAAATGTGACAGCCTAGTGAATAAAGTTATAATATAGTGTATATTTGTAAATAAATTGTCAATAACTAATATAAGCAGACAGTAATGTTCCAATGCTGAGATTCATACTTATTACAAAAGAAATGGCAAAAATCCCACCTTTGTGACTTTGGAGAAACATGCTGTGGTGATGACGTTCACGGTTTTGGCATCATTCCTGATTAGTTAATATGAGAAAACAGTTATATTTGTAGATCAGCATCATATTACATTACAAAGACGTGTCTGCTGAAGGCCTCACCAAATGTTCCGTTGGTAAAGCTCAACCATCACATCCAAGGAGATCTTGGCAGCAATGGGGTTGGCATCCCTCAGCATGGTGTACATGAAGTTCTGCAAGGTCTGAGCACAGACGGAAATACAAAAGCATTTAGGCCAAAACTACAAAAGTAAATGCAACCTGTCAAAAAAGCATGTCAGGGAACATTTCAGCCCAAAATCTGAACAAGAAACAAGTGAATAATCACAGTTTGAAGGGTAAATTATGAAAAGCTGAAGCCCTTTATGTGACTTCATGGAAAATGAATATTGCGCTCAACTATAAGTGACTTACCGTGTTCAGTTTGTTGTTTTTGTGCTTGGCATTGATGTTTTTGATATCGGTCACAATATGGGTATATAAAGTCTGAGGAGACAGAGGACATTTTTTCCATCAGCAAACTTTGCAATAATTCATATTCTGAAAACAGAATTCCTGGCAGAATTCACAGACCTTTCGCAAAAGTTTGTCATGACAGCGCAGAAGCTCAAAGAACAGCCCCAGAAGACTGGTGGGACTGATCAGATCTTTGTTCCTCAAGAGAATGAGAGCTTTACAGAAAGTCTGAAATAAAGTATATATACTTTTTTTTTTAGAAAACATATTTAAAAGTTAAAAGCAACTCTTGATGAAGTTTACAGCTTATTCATTTCACTACATGTAATTTAGGATAAATACGTCAGCCAAACAACAAATGCTATTCGCACCATTCTGAGATCTGGCTCCAGCAGAGTATGGTGGTTTAAGAGCAGATCCGTCAGCTGCTGTGGGAAATCTGACAGCTCCTCTAAGTAACAGTGTCCAACCTGAAGACAAACATCACATTTAGCTAGTAACACAACAGGAGTCTAATCATAAACTGTCCATACATATATAGATTTTAAGAGAAAACACCTCCATACCTGAGCCAGAAACATTACCAGCTCTGCCAGGTCTTTGTTGGATTTGTCAGGCTGATGTTTGAAGATCTCCACATTTGACTGATAGTGACGATACTGCTGCAAAAACTGGAACAACAGCAAATTAATATAATTAAGACTAACGTGAAGCAACGTTAAGGCATTTATTCCGTAGAGTTAACATTTATATTATTGTTAATAATCGGAAATCAATAGGAGATTATATGAAATACAGGCCAAGTGGCATTTTTCATTATTTACAAGTTATAATAGAATAGTTACTTCCCGCTGTTTAAATAGTTAATACAGATTAATACAAGAGAAATTGAAAGGATACGTCACCAGTGGATAATAAATTAGTTTTAATGAAGTTACGTTAGGGTAAGCTCAATGAACCTCTTGACGTAAGTTAGCGTTTTAAAAGTATGTGATTTAATATCGACTGTTTCGTTTCCCAAAGGCAAAAGTTCCACCGTTACCAATAAGGTTAATTGGAACTAACTTACCACTGTTAACTAACGATGCGTTTGGGAAACGCAGCGAAGGCTAGTTGACAAATTCTGTAGCAAGTTATTTACCTCCTCCGTGTAGGACTTCGGATCCCTCTTAATCAAATTTTGCAACTGTGGGAGGTTCGTCGGTAATTTGTTATTGTGGCGGCCCGACATTTTTGGTTGTCTTGCTATACCAAGCGTAAATAAATCACGTTTATTTTAAGTGATTTGATTAATCCAGCACCAGCGTGGCTCATGAGGAGGTCGCCATGTTGGTAGCAAGGTACGGAAAGTCTGACAGGACATTCAGGTTTTCAGAAGCGTCGCTCGTTTTGACCAGCAGGCGTCACCAGCGCGTGGGGTTTCGAGCATAGATATACACGTCTATGGTTTCGAGCGATTCGAATCATTTGGATCGTTTGAATCATTTGATTCAATGATTCGAAAAGGTTCGTTTATAGTAGATAAGCGGGGTTTAGTGTACTGCAGGAGCCCCATTTTACATTCAGCATATTTTTAGTCGAAATAAATAAATACATGACAGGGACCACAAAGTTAGTCAAGGATGCATAGGTATTTGTAGCCAAAATGCATTGTATGGGTCAAAATTATTGAGGTTTCTTTTATGGCAAAAGTCATCAAGATATTAATCAAAGATCATACTCCATTAAGATATTTTTGGATTAGTAATATGCATTGTTAAGGATTTTATTTTGGTCAACCCTTTTTTGCACCCTCAGATTTTCAAATAGTTGCCGATCTCCACCAAATATTCAAGTATAGTATTATAACAAACCATACATCAATTGAAAGCTTATTTATTCAGGTTTTTAGATAATATATAAATCTCACTTTCACCAAATTAATCCTTATTATTAGAAAACAAATGCAAGGGAATAATAAAATCAGCTGTACCCTAATCATATAAATTGACAAAACTACACATGCTGATGCTTAATTGTTAATAGAAGTTAATAGACAAGTGTCTGTCAAACCAAACAACTTGATTAATTTGCATTACATTTTTTCCCCCACATTAACAGAAATGTCAAAAAAACACAATGATTAGAGAAAACCATAAAGGCATGACATTCTTTTATTTACAAATTGCAAATTGTCCAGTATGTAACAGCTTTAAAACATATAAACAGATTTCATATGATAAATATCACACTAAATATAACGCTTTAAATTTCTTCGATTACCACTGGCACTCAGTGATTTCTAAAAGATTTACAAAGCAAATACTGTCTTGTATTCTGTCAAGGCAACATTTCCAGCATCATTTCATTTAAAATGCACAAGAATAATTTTGTACCACAAAAAATATGAATTCTTATTTATTTGATCCGTAATCTTTAAGGAAACTATAAAAACGTAACATTTTTTACCAAAAAAATGATAAATTATAAAATAAATGTTTTTAAAGAAGTAGCAGCCAATGGTCAAGAATGTAAGCGATAAGAATACACAAAATTCTGCAAGGATTGTACACGTCACTGACGTCCAAAACATCTTAAGACAAATTTGTTCTGACGAGGTCAAAGCCTCAGCAGGAAAATGAAGAAACTGCTTCCGAAGTCTTCTGGTATTTTTAGCTGATCTCTTGAGTCTGTCAGGAGAGCAGAAAGGCAGTGGGGTCCACGGTTTATCCTGAGAGTTTCTCCTCCGCCTGCAGACATCTGAGCACATACAAGATGACGTGGTAGCAGAAAATATATTGTTCCTGGAGAGGAAAACAGCAAATGTTACACACAAAAAGACAGCAGAAGTAAACTTCATTAAAATGCATCAATCATTCTGAAGCTGTTACCTCTGTCTGCACCATGCCCTGCCTCTGGAGTCTCATGTTACGGACCACATCTGATATGTCAAACTAATGAGAGGAAAAGTGGAGAACTAATCATTATTACATATAATATATATATATATATATATACACACATATATATATATTGCTTCCATAATCACATTAGCTAATAATGTATATGACACATAAAGATAATTTGCAAAAACAGATAACTTTGTTTTCAAAAACCATGTTTCTTCATTGTGTACTAATCAATCACAAACTAGTTAGTTAACAATAAAAACATGATCAAATTTAGAAAAAAAACATTTTTAGAATGTAAAAATGTATCTGTTTTTCCAAATAAACTCTTTATATTACATGTTTAAAATCATATTATTTACAATTATAAAATGTATTCAGTCATTATAAGGTGTTGCCATAAACAAACAAACATACATAATTTTATACTTTAGCCAGACAAAATTGTGATTAAAAACAATTCACTTTCACCATTTAACTTCAAAAATTATTTAAATAATTTATTTCACCAATAAATGAAAGTTCTTGTGATAGAAACATGCAAACAAACTAAATAAATAGAGAGAAGTGATTCTTAAAAATTAACTTCTGGATTTTAACTTCAATTATGCAATTTATTTTATTGTTTATTTGGAAGTTCTTTTAAAATGTTACCAGAAACATAAACAAAACACTATTTCAACTTAAAAAAAACCGTTGTGATTATAATAATTAAAGTTAACCAACACACATAATTTATTATTTAAATCATTCAATATACTTCATACAAAACATTACAAATATAAAATTCAAGTCATTGTTCAAAGAATAAACTTATGTATGATACTTACATCTGCATCTTTGCTGATGAGGCCAAGAACCACATCTATGCAGATGAGTGTTCCTGATCGACCAATCCCTGCACTGCAGTGAGTAATGATGGGTCCTGATTGGTGGATGTGTCGCATGTAGGAAATGAAAGTCAGGAGCTGTTCTGGTTGAGTCGGGGTTCCATGATCAGGCCAGCCTGTGTAGTTGAGATGAGTGACTCTCTGGATCTCATTAGTCTGCAAGACAAAGATATACATACAGATTTATGCGTGCAAACATCTATTTGTATTAAGTAAATGTAAAAGCAAAAGTATTAATAAATGTACTGATATATACACTACCTGGATGTCTTTGACCTCTATGAGGCGGATGACGAAGTTGTCCAGGTGCTGATCTTTGACCAGTGTGATCTGCAGTCGGTCGTCCACCATCTCGGGAGAGCGGGGCGTGTCGGGCCAGTACCTCTGACACTTCACCTTCCCCCCCTCCACTTCCTGTGTCATCATGGCGATCACGTTGGACTTCTGCTCCCAGACCATCTGCCAGAAGTCCCCCAGCGTGGTGGGCAGCGGCCCCTGGCACGCAATGTAGAGAAAGTTCTCGTCTTTCACAGGCATCTTGATGAAGTTGGCATTGATGTAGCCACCATCCTTCCCCAGCATGACCCTGGTTGTGTCGACTGAACCAAGACAGAGTGCAAGACCAAATTAATACAGCAGCCTCACAGAGAAAATAGCTGAAATCAACTATGGAAATTAATATACAAAAAAGGTCAAAGAAATATGCATAGTTCATACAACAATATTTTTCCTAACTCACATGGAACAATGTTCTTGTATCGGTTTTTCTTCTTGTTCTCCTTGGTCTGACCAATCAAACATTCATCCAAAGGCCGCAAATTCTGCAGGTTCTTTGAAGGAAAAAAAAAAAAAAAAAAGCATTATACACATTAAAATGTATTTTCATATTCATAAAATGCTATATTCTTGCCAAAATAAATAAATACAATAAAATAAAATAGGTTCAAAAAGTCAGGGAAATAATTAAATAAGCTACATTTATTTGATTTTTAAAAAACTGTAATTTTGTGAAATATTACAATCATTCAAAATAAAAACTTTCTATTTTACTATTGATTTAAAATGTAATTTCTTCCTGTGATGCAAAGCTAAATTTTTAGCATCATTACTCCAGTCTTCAGTGTGACATAATCTTTCAGAAATCCTTTTGTGACTGAAGAAAGCGTTCTAAGATCAAAGAATAGACTTTGATTTATATGTAGTACAATGAAACATTTTCAGTACCTCAAACTCTTGCAGAGGAACTTTCTGTTCCAGCAGGCCTCTCATCATACGGACTATAGTGTTTAGGTTAGCGGATGTATAATGACCGTCAGGAACCACTTTAACCAGCGGCAGAGACGTCAACTCTTCCTCTGTGACAATGGGGCCATCTGGGAAAAGTAATAACATGAATAACAACTCTATTCATTGAATAAGATCTGGGCTTTACAACCAATTTGTAATGAAGTACAATAAGAAAACAGTCCTCTACAACAGCAGACTGACCTTCAGTAAATTTAGAGTTGATGTCCTCTATCGGAAGCTCATCACTGCCCCATGTGATCTCATCCTCATCCAGCTGACCTGAAGATGACTGCAGGACACTAAGAAGAGAAGAAGATCTGATCAGAACAAACCCTCATTGAGTAAAATGCTTAAACACAAATAGTCTGGATTCAATCATGT
>JAUMHI010000067.1:3342969-3359947 GCA_032359435.1 Enteromius unitaeniatus
CTAAACAAATCTGTATCAAATTCAGCATTTCTTCGCAGAAATAAATTACATTTTAAAACATTCAAACAGAACACAGTTTGAAAAATAAATAATATTTTACAATATTATTGCATTTTTAAACAAATAAGCAGAGCCTTGGTGAGCATAATAAACTTTTTTCAAAAACAACAATAAAATCCTGACCCCAAACTACTCTGATTAAAATAATAATTAAAAAAAAGTGTAGTTACTACTACCTTATACACTTACCGTTCATACTCTGTGAGACTTTAGGACTGACGTTATTGTTTAGTAATGAAATCTGCTCCTCACCCGGAAAAACAGGCTTCCCATCCCTGCGGAAATGGAGTTAGATAGTGGCATCCGTTCAGAAGTGTTACACATATCACATAACAACTGTTAAAAAAGTCCATTAAAAGTATCGTGAAGGTGAGGCCAGGAACTCACCTGGTGGCTTTGAGACTGAGATTCCTCAGTGACAGCTGCAGGAATCTGCGGCTTTCGCTCAAGGTCAGGTCCTGCGTCGGAGCGCCGTTGATGTAATGTATGATATCCAAGTGTCTCAAGCTGCCTTCCGCAGAGGCTACAGATCCTGGGATGATGTCCTTTACGTACAGCACGCCCAACCCACTGTCACTTCCTCCGTCGAGAACAAGCCCTGCAAGAGACGCCCAGAAAACAAACACTTAGCTGTGCTAACCCTAACGCCACCTTCTGTTTTTCTTCCTTTTGCTTTTTAGTGAGCCGGCTGAAACCTGATACCCTTATCTGGCGTGTCGACTAACCCCATGAGCTAATTTTTCCAGAGAAATGCAGGTGGGCTTTGTTTATTCTGATGGATATCTGTGTTTTTTGTGTGATCCAGTAAAGCCCCAGACCTCTGACAGTCAGATAATACTAATGCACCACACAAATGGGTCGAATGCTGCAGAACCAACTTGCCCAGCAGGATTCTGGGTATTTCTGAGAAGGCCTAAGGCAGTGAGTGGTAAAGAGGATCAGTTACTATATATGTTGATGTTTCCATTACCTAAGGACTCGTCGTAGCACTGAAACGTGATGTCGGGGAGGAGGTGGGCCTCTATTGGTGGTTTGGGAGGTTCAAGGATGCGGCCAACTACGAGGTCTACGACTTTGGGGGCGGCACGGACCAGGTTGACCACCTCGGTGTGATTCATACCAGACACGTCTGTGTTATTCACCTATAAACAGAAGAAGATGCATTATAATAAGTAAAATACACTTAACATTTAAGTTTTGCAGCTTTTAGTTCATGTGTTATTTTTATATGGCTGTGCATTGATAAAGGTCTACAAAATTAAATCTTAAGAAACATATTAACAAGAAAATAGATGTGAAAGAGTATTTAGTCTAGCTTTGTATGAAATATTTTAAATATTTGTCCTCAAATATTTGTCCTGTATAATGCTCTCTAAAATCAGAAGGTCCCTCCCACTAACACTACCTGTCATGTTTTATAGTATACTAAAAGATTTTAAAATATCATTATTTGAAAGAAAAACGATAATAAAAAATACTGAAACATTGAAAAAAATTGTACATGTAAAAATAATTTGAAAAAAAAAATTAAATGCACCATTGGTGAGCACAAGATAGATATATATATATATATATACACTAAAATCCTACCAATGGCAAATATTTATTGGTAGTGGAAGTTGAAAATGTAAAAATACATTTGAGATAGTCCACACAAAATAGCTTTTTTTCCCCTGTTAATGCATTGTTTTATATAAATGAATGACTGAAAGAATGAATTAATTAGTTCAAGTATAAGTGAAAACATAAATAAAACTTAGCTAATTAACTAGCTATATCAAGTTCAAATAGTTCTGCAAAGCAACAGGAAAGATACACTTTTTAGTGATGCTGTACCATTATCATGCGATCCCCTGGATGTAGTCTGCCGTCTCCTTTAGCAGGGTCCTGGATAATGTCATGAATGTAGCAATTGTTGTCATTTCCTTTGGTGAGAGTAAAACCTAAACTTCCTTTATCAGACTTCACCAGAGAAACCTTCAGCTCTACCTCCTACAACGACAAACCACCCTGTCTTCATCATAGCAGAGAAGATCTTCCAGACAACTAATATATTCCACTAGAAATAAATAACACACAGAAATCAAGCTTTACTCACAGGGATGAACTCTTCCTCCTGGCCGTGATCCGGCAAAGAGAGGTTAACCGGGTTTGGGAGCGGTGGAGGAAGAGGGTCTGGACTGGGGCTCAGGATCCCAATCTCAGGCAGGGCTGGAGAAGATGACATACCAACTGCAGAGCTGTCCAAATCACTGCAGGATACAGACAGCAAAATTGAACGTAATTAATAAACATGCATTCTGTGACAAATATTGAGAAAATGTAAAGTTTCCCTGTAAATGGAGAAAAAAAATCTGGATTTTATTACATTATATTTGGTAAATTATGGCATTAAGGTCTTTTTTGAATATTAAATCTTTAAAAATATAAATAATAAAATGCTTCATAGGATAATAATAATAATATAATTACAATAATCATCATAAGATCAAAAATAGAATTTAAAATAAATACCAAAAAAATAAGTATTTGAATTATGAAGTAAATTAATGTATTGAAAAAAGTTCAATAAAATAATTCAATCAAATCTAAAAACAATCAGAAAAATGTATAAAATGTGAAAAAGTATGACAAATTAAAAATTAAATACAAATGTAAATAAAATATGCTTCATGAAATTAATGCTTACTGAAAAAAAACAACAACTGATGTTGCATTACAAACTCAGAAAAAAATAAAAATAAATAAAATTAAACGGGCAAAAAAAAAAAAAAGAATCTTAAATTAATACTAAAAAAATAATTATAAATATGATTTATGACACTGACTTTGAAACTAAAAACAAATGTTTCGGACTTGAAACTAAGAAACGAAGCAAAAAAAATTATGTTAAATTAAAAAACAAGAATAAAAGAAAACACTTTGGGAATGGCATTGAAATGAAAAAATAAGCTGAAGCAAACTTCAGTCAAAAGAAGCCACGTCATTTTGCTGCAGATCTGTATCATGCTGCATACAGCAGTGCAAACAAGTGTTTCACTGCTGCTGGCTGTCATGTTGTCTGACACAGTCACATGATACAGACTGAGCAAAACACTTCCACAGGAGAGAATTAGTGCCGTCACACCTGAACTCTGTAACCTGTGACCAATTCCTTTAAACTACCACATCAGCTTACGCACAAACTGTGTTTACTTCTAAAAGACTGACAAAGCCAAGTTATTAAAGGTTCTTACATGCAAACACATATTAACAACAATAACTTTATGATGAAAGAATACATTTCTGACCTTCTGCTGACATCTGGTCTAGACATAGACTGTTTGGATGAGTAATAAGCCGATTGTATGGTGTCGTCAATATCAGCCTCATATGGGAGTCTTGCCATGGGGGTCTGGTAGACACTCCGGTCCCAGGCTTGACTGGCCTGCTCAAGGTTGTCGGGATTAAAGGCCTCCTCCAGCTCATCGTTGTCTGTGCTGTCGCTGTAACTGTCCCTGCGACTGGGTGACTTTACCATCAGCCTCTCCAGAGCCTCTTCCACAGGACCCACCGCCCGAGGGCGCTCCGTCTGAGGCGGGGGGCTCATCTTGGCATCGGGCTGGGGTTTGGGATGGGGTTCCTTTCGTGGAGAGGGTATGGGAGTCTGGGGATGGTCAATTTTAGATTTTAGATTTATTTTTTTATTTTAAGATGTGAAATATAACAAAACAGGCAGGTTGCTAATGTAAATACTGAGGTAGGCCACCAGAGTTACGGAGACTTAAAAAAAAAAAAAAAAAAAGATTGCATTTTTAATCAAAAATAAATACAGAGATTAAAATACAACAAAACCACAACCCTAAATAAAAATAAAACATTATATATAAAAAATACATATCAATAATAAATGTAATATCTCCATAAAACAAATAAACAAAATAGCACTTTAAAATAAATGAAAAACAAACAGACATAGAAACCCAAAATAAAATGAACAAACCTCAATTAAATAAATACTCAAAACTAAATAAAATTAAATTAAGTCTCCAAAATAACATTACAATTAAATACAAGAATAACCCTAAATTCTAATTTAAATAAATAAATAAAACACTAAATAAACAAACAAATGAAAAAAATAAATAAATAATTAAAGGTAATACACAAAAAGTAAAACGCAAAATAAAAAAGCTAAAATAACCAATATTAAAACCAATAAAAAAGGCACAAAATATATTAGACTTAATAATAAAAAATAAAAAAGACTCTGTCCTACTGAATATAATCTGTCCTACTGTAATTAAAGTCTTACTTTATTAGCAGAGTCCATCTCAGGCAAGACCCCTGGTGCAGGTCTGCACAAGTGAAGGGTCACCTCCTGTCCCGTGCCCCTCAGAGCAGAGATCACCTCCTGACAACACGCCAAAGAATAAAAGTCATTTTCATGAATGTTATTTATATATTTTCCTTATATTTATAAATATTTTAATATTTTATTTATATTTTCTTATATTTTGTTTTTAGAATGTAGCAAATATAGGGTTAACGCACATGTTGTGATAGTCCTTTGAGTGAAGTCTGGTTGACGCGTAGAATGACGTCGCCCACTTCGATTCGGCCACTTTCAGCTGCTGGCTGCCCTGGAAAAAGCTTCTTGACCCGGACCATGCTGGAGCCAACAGGCTCTCCGGGGATGTTCTCCTCACGGCTGAAACTGAAGCCTAGACCAGACGTGTTCTTCAGCAAACCCACATCAAACGTGTTATCTAGGGGGGTAAACAAGAAAGAGCACATCGATTTCCAAAGTTCAAAAAGCAGCCCACACGTTTAACCTCTAGCACATTTTCACATGTTCATCAACAAGTGTGTCGATTCCACCTCGCACCTGGAGTAATGAAGCTGTATTCTGCTTTCTTTGGAGGTGGTGGTGGTGGTGGCGGCTCCTCTACGGCTGCGTCCTGAGGTTCAGAAGTGCCTTGTGGAGTCAGAGGGGCATGGATGCTGTCTTTTGGAGGCTGGCCTTTCTCCATCAACAGATGCACAACCTAAACAGTGGGAATAATTGTAGTTTTCAGAGAAGCACAGTCCTCCAGGGGGCGCAGTGCAGCCTCAGGCCCAGAGTTCTCACCTGTCCAGTGTCTCTCAGCATCTCTACAGCCTGTTTGTGTGTCGCTCCTTCAAGACTCCTTCCGTTCACAGCCACCACACGATCACCTGTATAACAAAACACTTTCATAAGTGTCATTTTAAAATTGGGAATCTGTTCTAGAAAAAGAGATATCTTACCCTCTTTTTTTATAAATGTTATTTTATTACTATTATGTCATTTATATATTACAGTACATCATATTACTATCCATCCACTGTCTGAACAGCTTGTAGGTTTGTGAGATATTTATATATTTATATATATAGATTATTTTTAGATGTTATTAATCACAAATGATAATTTGACAGCATTATTATTATATTTTCATTTTTTTTCCCAAACTGCTTGTCTTACTTAGGTTTGAAGGATATTAATATTGCATTTTTTTAAAAACAATATATTCTTTAATATGCATAAAGCAAGAGTCAAAAGCCAAAAATGTGAAAACTTTGAATAAAACAAGAATCTTATTATATTATATTTTGAGCAACATGCAGATTATATATTTTTATTAATTAATTCATGTATTTATTTATTCATGCGTTATCATTATTTTGGTAAAATGTGAAAATAAAAAAAATACATATATATTTTTATTTAATTTAATAATTTATGTATTTAAAATAAACTGTATGATTTGTAAAAATTTTACAATTAAAAAAAAAAAAAAAAAAAAAACATTCAGTACAACAATATATACTATGTACAGAATACACAAATTATATTTTCACCTTTCTTTATCCTCCCATCCAGCTCAGCAGCTCCTTTGGGAATGACACCTTTAACATATATCCCTCCATGCCTCACTGTCGTGTTTGATCCACCCTGAGACAGAAAAACATGTTAATATACCCATAAAGAAGGGCATACTGGGAAATAATGCCTGTGCTCTGTGCTTTGAGTCTATGCGTGTATTAAGAAATAATTTGGACATGCTCATTACATAATTTCTAGAATATAAGTGAACCATTTTCAAATGATTTTGATTGAACTAGATTTAACCATCTAATAAAATCAGAAATAGATTACAATCCTTACAATCATAAAGCAAACCACTTGATTTCTTGAGTTGATGACTACCTCATTTCATAGCAGTTTTTTGAAATACTGAATTAAAAAAATAAAATAAATCAAAGTCTTCGCATCACCACATGCTTATAAATCTCAAAAAAGATCACTGTAAAATCACACCACAGACAAGCAAATGCAAATCCATGCAGGCATTAGTGCTTTTCTGTTGTTTCTGTCACAACTGTAAATGTGGCATGTTGTCTTGGCCATTTGCTCTACCTACTGTGTTTGGGTTTTACCGTTAGTGAAGGAGCCAATTCAAATGCCTGTAAAAATCTGCATGCAAAGAGCCAAATCTACTTTCCCAAAACTGAAGCCAAGCGAGGTGCTTCAGAGAGTAGCGAGGGCTATGGGCACAAAAACAACAACACACACACACGCACGGACACAAGAGTAAGTCAAAGAGAAACAAAGGAGAAAAAAAAAAAAAAGAGCGGAAACCTTTCCAAACAGTACCGTGACACTAATGCCCAGACTGCTGTCTATTTTGGACAGCTCAACGTCAAATAGTTCTCCAGGCTGGAGGCTATTGACTTCTGGGCTACTAGCACTTAAAGTCTCCGTGTCGGTGTTGGGAGAAACCCCCTGTGAACAGAGAAGAGCTGGGTAAATACAAGGCCGTGCACAGCCGTACACATGCAGGGATCAAGGGGTCAGAGGTTAATGGTGTTGACATGCAAAATTACATTGCATTTGCTTTCAGAAATGCAATTGGTCAGAAAGGGAGCAAGGGACGGTCTCAAGCAAGTTAGAATGTTTTCACTGATATCTGAGTCTGAAGTGTATGTATTGAACCTAAATGCTGATATCAGCTTTTAAAGGGAAGATCTGATAAATATAAAACACACCATGTACTAACCAGGAGTTTTTCCCTCTACACAAACTTTCTGACAATTAATGACAAAAGATTTTGTTGGCTGTGATGTTTAGCACCGCCCATACTGAATTTTAATTGGTCCAACACCAATGTGGTTTCTTTAGAGTTTGGGGTCAGTATGATTTTTAGTTTATTTTATTTGATATCTGTTTTCACTAAGTGCATTAAATGTTTTAAAAGTGACAAATATGTTAAAAACATTAATAATTTCAAATATTTTCATTTTATTAATGAGCTTTTTATTAAAGAATCCTGGGGGGAAAAAATATCCTGGTTTCCACACACATATTAAGCAGCACAACTGATTTCAGCATTGATGAATGTTTCATGAGCAGCAAATATAGCATATTAGTAGAATTTCGTGGGACACTGAAGTCTGGCGTATTGCTGCTGAAAATTCAGCTTTGCATCATGGGAATTACATTTAAAATGTTTTATTAATGATCATTTTCTATATTTGTTATTATTTATTACAATTTATTATCATTATTATTAATTTTAATATTTCACAATGTTCCAGTTGCTGTCAAAATCTATATTTTCTCAAATAAATGCTGCCTTTATGAGCATAAGAAGCTTATGTAATTAACGTGAAATCTTACTGACTCCGAACTCGATCAAAGTACCTCCTTCAACACAAGTCTGAGACATTTAGAAAGAGAAACTACACTTCTTAGAAAGGTAATAAAACACCGCTCCTCAAAAATCTGTTTGGCATCCCTAATCTTTATCTACAGAATATAGTTTTCATTGGCAAGTGCCCCTAAACATGTTGATTTAATAGTTTAAAAAACCTGTCTGGTCACACCTGGTTAGAGCACAGTGTAAATGTGAAATATATATATATATATATATACATTTTAGTCTTAAATCATGTTCTGCATCTCATGGCATGTGAGAAACTCAAAGGAGGGATGGAATAAGCGAGGGAGAACTGTCCTATTATTCCAACAAAAAGCAATTTAATATTTTCTGTGAAGTTTAAAAAGCACACATCTCAAAGTTCATTTCAAAGAAACTGAAAACCTCGAGGGGAGAGTCAATGTTCACTTAAATCACTACAGAGACTGATTCTACCTTTTTAGTCTTATGTTTCTCTTGGCTACTTGAGTACGTGTCTTCATCCATGTCCGAATCCCCTCTGTCTGAGTATTCCGACTCTTTAGGCACGTCTGGCACTTTTGATTTCCTGGTTTTAGGGGGTAAAGCTGGCGGTGTAGCTTCAACAGAGGGTTTACGGTCAGCGGGGAGCAACTGCACAGGTGCGGGACCCTCGGTGGGAACGCTGCGATGGAATCCATTGAGATTTGTTTGCAGCAGGCCGACGCTCTCTGTCCTGGAGTCCTGTGAGTTGATGCTCCCCTGTCGAATGGACAGAGGGGGAGATGTTTTGATGGGGGCAACAGGAGGAGGGCTGGGAGAGTGTGTATGATCTTCAGAGGAAGAGTCCACGTCTACTTCCTGATTTTGTGTGGCTGATTTGTAGTGATGGATTCCTGAAGGAGAGTCTAGAGGCAAAAACGGGTTTGTTTACAGTATTGTCATTCTGAATAATACACATATCTCCAGAAATTATTCTTCTGGTGAAATTTAGTTCTTACAAAATAGTATTTCCATTACCTGGAAACAGTCTTTCTTTAGGCTGAGAGACCACCAGTGTGACATCATCAGGGGCGTTCTGCAGAATCTCCACCACAGTGTCATGTGACAGGCTCTCCAGACTGACATCATTCACACTCAACAGCCTGTCACCTTCAGGAAATACACAAATGTAGAGTTAATCTTTTGCTTAATCTAAACAGTTGTAAAGTGTCATAGAAAGGGGTTATTATAGTTACTAAAACTAAAAATGATTAAAAATAAAATGTACATACTGTAATAAACGCTTTCTTATTTTAATTTAGTTTATATTAATGTAAATAAATAACAAAAAAAACCTGACAAATTTCAAAGCTGAAAACAAAACGGAAAATATTTAAATATATAAATAATAATGCAAACACACACACACACACACACACACACACACACACACACACACACACGTACATATGGTCCCACTTTATATTAAGTGTCCCTAATACCTGTGTACTTCCATATTAACTAGATGTGTATGTAGTATGTAACCACGGTGCAAGTACAAACTGGGGTCATAGTATCTACAGCTGTAATATTTCTGTAACTACACACATGCAACAACCCTCAGAATGGTGTGTGTGTGTGTGTGTGTGTGTGTGTGTGTGTGTGTGTGTAAGTGCAAATGTGTAACAGGACATTGGTAACAACACTTTTTTTTCACTTCACAAGTAGTCATGTAACAGGAGTTACATAGCTACATTTAGTTACAGTGATCAGGTGATCAGGGGGTAGGTTTAGGGATATGTTGGTGGAGTTGGTGCACCCCTGTAATAGCAGTGTATATACATGGTAACTCCTCAGGAACTGCCCGCTTAATATAAAGTGTAACATTCTGGACACCAACCACAATTTATATGTAAAGTAAATACATGCTAAATCCATAGCAATTGTCTATTTAATATAAAGTGTAACACTTTATTTACCAAAACGTGCTGTTAGTCCTGTTACACATTAGTACTTTCATTACCAAAAAGTGTTGTTACACATTAGTACTTACACACACCATTCTGAGGTTGTTACATGTGTGTAGATACAGAAATATTACAGATGTAGATACTATGTACCGGTGGTTACATACTACATAGTTACTATGGAAGTACACGGGTATTAGGGACACTTACTATAAAGTGGGACCATAGCGGTCTAATTACAATTAGTCAAAACTAAAACGATAACAAAAATATTTTTTCTGACCATTCTGGAATAGTGTAAAGGATTATGGGAAAGAATAAAAAAAAAAAAAAAAAAAAAAAGTAAACGTAAAAGCACTCTAGTAATATACAATTATTTCACAGTTATTTAAAGTGTAAACGATAGTCTTTGAAGTGGAAGAATACAAAAACATTACCTTTCAGATTTACATTATTTGACTACCCTGACAATAATTTATTCATTTATATACTTTTAAGTCATTGTGCTGCCCCCTTGGATGTTTGCTGAGGGGTTCTGTTTTAGAACCACTGATCTTGAGAATCACTTCAAAGCATATTACAACGATTAGAAGCATTCTACAATCCTTTAAGGCTGTGTTTGCAAGAACTTTGTAAATTTCTCCACTAAAACATGATGCTTTTTACCAGAAAATACAAAGAACGACATATAAGTAGAGAATCAAGGGTCAGAAGCACCACTCCTCTCCACTTTCATACCTGGCTTCAGACAGCTGTTGATATCTGCTGGTCCTCCAGGTGTGACGGAGCTGATGATGGTGCCCAGGTCCTGGCGGCCAGAACTCTCTCCACCTACCACCTGAAAGCCTAAACGCAACACAAACCACAGACTTTACCCTACTGGATCTTGCTACAAAAAAAACAAATGTCCAACAATGTTATACTGAAACTGTGCATATGCTAAATGTATTTCTCCTATCAGTGATAGACAACCTCTTATTCACGCTGAATCCTAATAAGATATTTCTGAGACGGATGTAAATCAACATGTTCTTTCTCCTGGAGTAGGATTCATTAATCACAGTGTGTGAGCTGTGAGGCCTGCCAGACCTCTGCACTATATCACACTTTGCTTTATTCCTGTCAGAGTCGTGTGTGTGTGTGTGTTTGCGTCCTGATAATCCAGCCGTTTAACAGGATTTCTGTGTCAGTAGAATTCCATTCTGACTGGACTTGTGAACCCTTCTCTGCAGCAGAGGGTCTTATTACTCACCCAGCCCACACTTGACGTCTTTCTTCAGATTTACGGTCTGTATCTCTCGCTCTGGGGAGGGTAAGGCATGTACTTTCTTCTTCAAGGAATCTGTGGGTGGGAAATACGGGAAGAGGTCTGGGTTTTAAAACAGTGCGTGTTCATTCATACAAACACACTTTGATAACTTTCGGATACTCAATCCACCACAAACTCAATTCAAAAGTTAAAATTCGTTTTAATAATTAACATTTTCAAAATAAACTAAATAATAACCACAAAATCTAAAATAAAAAAATAAATTTCTACAGACCACAACTGTTTTTTATTTACTTTTAGAGGGGTCATATAATATTTAAATTTTGTAATACTTTTCATTTTAATAATTAAGCTTTAGTAGTTTAAATAAAATAAATAAATAGATAAGTAGCTGTAAGAAATAAATAAGTTGAATTAAGTAGATTAAGTAGATTTAAGTAATACATGCACAAGTAGATTTAATAAATAAAAATAAGCATCTTTAATAAATAAGTAACTTTCATAAATAAATGAATAAATAAAAGTAGTGGCATAGACAGATATTAAAAATGTTGTGTATTTTATATTATTATATATAAAATATATTAAAATATGTTTATAATATATTTGTTATAGCTTTTGTTTTTTTATATGTTTGCATTATTCTGTTATTATATATATATATATATATATATATATATATATATATATACACACACACACACACACACATATATACACACTTGTGCTTGTTTAAAAAAAAAAAAAGCTTTTTAATTTTAGTTTCATTAACCAGAATATTTTTTTATATCATTTACTCACTTACTTTTTAATATCATTTACCCATCTGACATTTAGTACAGAACACCAAATGGTAATGGTAATGTTTTTTTATGTATTACAAAACTTATGTATAACTACAAAAATATGTATACTTGAAAATGTTGCATTTTGACCTGATCAAATACAGAATAATTAGGAAATGTATAAATCTGAAAATAGAACTGGGAAAAGCTAGTAAAAGCAGGCTAACGCTCACTCTGTGTATTTATACTGACATTAAACACACACATCTCTCCATAAGCTGGGCTAATCTTTCATAACTAGTGTCTTGGTGCTAAGGGACGGCATTATGTTTGGCCCAGCTCTGATGTGCTATACTAACAGCCGTGGCCAGCAGCTCATTCTCGAGGATGAGGGAGATTAGCCCACAACACGGCCGTATATCAGAGCTGCTAAAAAACACAGTGTGTCTGAGCCAGAGACAGACGCCAGTGAAACTTGAGCCAAGTTTGCGCGCGAGAGAGCAGTGCTTTTGAAAAAGATGTTCTCCATGCCATGTAAAACACCACAGAAGATATAGCAATCCGGAGCATGTTGGATTTGGCAAGTTCTCGTCAGTCTTTGGGTTCCCGAGCTCTGATTAAGCGGAGGTCGGAGTCATTGCGAGGTAAACTACTGTTATTGACATTAAAAACAGGCCTGTTTTTCACGTAAAAGTTCACTGCAATTTTAGCAATTAACTTTTTGTGTTTTAGGGCCAGACCAGGACATGACAATTCCTACCAGCGTTTAGGACTTTAGGACTTAATTTGACAATTGAAAAGAAACAGAAACACAAAGCTGTGCTGTGCTACACAAAGCTAAATGATTACACAGCGTACCAGTAATTCCTATGGAGGAGGCAGGAGTAGAGGGCACTCCAGAGCTGTGCATGCTCACACCTGGAGATCAGAGAAAAAACAAATCAAGTCACTAGACAACGCATGTGTGCACAATATTATATATAAATATATATCCTTCCTTCTGTCATTTCCAAATACAATTAATAATGCATTTTTAAATACATTCATGCATTCCATCAATGCAATTCATTTAATAAGCTTTTTTATATTTAAAAAAATTGATAGTTTGACTCTGACTGAATTAAAATATTTAATATTATGTGCCTATATTGTTTGTAATATAATTATAACATGCTTTTATTTATAATTATATGCTAATAACTATTAATATTTTATATATTATATATATATATATATATATATATATATATATTAAGCTTTTGTTTTGCATATGAATTATATTTATAATATAAATTATATAGATATGTAAAAAGTAGTAAATATTTTCAAAATATACACTATATGTGTGTGTTTATATAGAAATAAATATGCACAGAACACGCAAATATATTATACAAACAAAAACTATCATTTTGGATGTGATTAATCACGATTAATTGTTTGGCAGACTATAATAAATAAAAAATATAATTAATCCTGCTGCAGAAAAATTCAGCTTTGCATCAAAGGAATAAATAGAAAAGCTAAAATTGAATATTTCACAATATTATTTTTTTTCACGGCATTTTGTTCAAACAATTCTTATTTTTTTTTTTTTTTTTTTTTTTTTACATCTAAATATGAATGTACTGTAGCTAAAAGCACAGTTATATAATTTAGCCATTCTTGTTATTAACAACTCCAAGCATATATTGATGATGCATGTCTTCATTTGTCATTTTAAAGCAACAATAATGATTTCATCATGCATACAGATAACACAAAACAGTGTTTTCATGTTACATAATGCATTTTTAAGTAAATTTCCACTAGGAATTGATTGACCCATGGTGTTACATTCCAAAAAGAGGAGATTGAAAAGGAAAATCATTTTCTATGTCATCCACAAAGAAAAATAATATATTTGGATTTACACATCAAAACATGCATGAAGGAAGTAAAAAGGGTCAATTTAACCCAAAAACAATTCATTAGCATGGTAAAAATCACTGCCTGTCAGCATATCATCAACCACATCCACCGAAAACCAGCATCAGCCAAACACTGACAGTGGCTTTTATATTCTACAAAGCCTGTATTATTCACTGACATATAGAAACGCTGTGATGCATGTACAAGCGCATAAATTCAGACAGTAATCTCTTTATGGCATCTCTCTACATGCGGAGGAAGATGTTGAGAGGATTTGGGCTACTGCTCTCTGATCTGACAGCGGATGATAGGATAAAATAGAGAGATAAAATGAAAAGATCGGTGAGGGAACTCTGAGAGAGTGGTGTTCAAAAGATAAAACGAAAGCGGCAGACAGCGACTGACTCCGCAGAGAGCACAGACAGATTCCGCCCACTATCCTGACAGACTATCAGAAGCAATGGACTACAAAGTAAGGAAGTTAGAGAACGTTCAAAAGCAGTAAGACACGTTCTTTGAGGGTGATGAGCCATGTGCGAGTGGAGATAAGAAAGAAATTCGGTGGTGTCTCGCTCTCCTCACCTACGACATATGCCTGTCCCGTGTCCTCACAGGAGGAAGAGTCAGACTCTTTCTTCATGCTTTTGGGGCTCCAGCGGGGACTGTCATCAACCATGCTGCTGAACACGCTGATGATGCAGGGGACAAAAAAGAAAACCATCATGAAAATCAGCACAGAGGCAATTACTTCAAGCGGCAGAGCGGAATAAACGCATTTTCTGATCAGTCCATAATATTGCTGGAGTGACACTTTGCAACACTGCTTATTTAAAAGCCAGAATTACATACTTAGTTCATAAAAACGTGCTTGATTACAATCTGCTAAATCAAGACCTACATTGTGGATTCTAAAACATACAATTATCTACACAGGAACCTAAAAATGTTTGCAAACATCTGCAAACACGGTTATAAGACTGTCACTGTCACATGCACAGCGGCTGTCTGGTTCCCGTGAGAGCTGCCGGCCCCAGGCAGCTCAGTGCCAAGCGACAGAGCAACAGAGAAATGCAGAACAGGAGAGTGCGACAGGCGTAAAGACATTAGAACGCAAACTGCAGGCGAGTGTGAAAGTGAGATGGGTATAAAAAACTAAAAGTAGCAGAGAAGGAGAGCAATACGAGTACAAAGATGCAAGACAAAAGCCTGTTTTAAAGAAATTAAACTACCACAGGGAGAGTGAGACAGGTGAGTGTAAAGTGAGTGCAAAGACATAAATGGTAGCTATTATCTATTAGGCATTAACAAAATAAATGTGACCAGATTAGGAGAGTGAGACATGTAGATTATTTACAACTGATCGGGAGAAGACAATGCAAAGATACAATAAAACTAAGGAAACAAAAAAACTGTTTGTTTAGAGAAAACGAACTGCAGCAAAGCTAAAAAAAAGTTAAATGGGTGCAATATATAAAGCAACTAACAACTTTTATATAATGTATCAATCTCCAGTTTTGTTAGTTTCTTTTATATAAGCGTAAAGAAAGAAGACAAACTGAATTAAATCAAGAGACATAATACTGAAAAACTGAGAGAAGTGTACAAAATTTACAAACCAAGCTACAACAAAGCAGGAGAAAAAGATGGGTGTAAAGATATAAGACAAGTCACTGCAGGAGAGTGACGGAAGTGTGAAGTCTGTAGAGAGTGACTGAGACCGTTTGAAATATAAGACAGAGCTAGAGAGCAAGATGGGTGTAAAGACACTGTTTAAATATTTTTAAAGATCACTCGGAGCAGGAGAGTGAGACATTAAAAGAAACTAAAAGTGGAGATTAAGACTAAGAAAGATTAAGTAGAAAGAAATAAGACAAACCGTCATAATCAGGAGAGTGAGACGGGACAAAAACATCACAAACTACAGCAGAAAAAGGTAGTGAGACTGGGGTAAAATAAGCGTAATATATTATACACGTTTAGGAGAGTGAGACAGCTGTACAAAATATTGTAAAAGAGTAAAACAACTCTTGTAAAACAACTGTAACAGATCAGGAAAATAAATAGGATAGATGGGTGTAAAGATCATGTGCAAAACAAAAAAGAAATTATGAATCAGGAGAGTGAGACAGGAACAAATAAAACAAAACAAACATCAGAAAAAATGGATAGTGAGACATTTTAAAATAAGTGTAAATGGAGTGTAAAGATTTACAAAAATACAAACTGCAGCCAAACAGAATAAGTTTACTATGAGAATATAAATAATTTAGGTTATTAGAGACAGGTGTAAGGACATTTTTACAACACAAACTCCAGGAAGAGAAGACAGTTTTAAAATACTGTAAAAGAGCAGAACAAGAGAGCAAGACAAGTCTGTAAAAATGACAGCAGCAGGTCAGGACATTGAAACAGTTAAAAATAAACCATGTCAGAGCTAGAGAGTGAAACTAGCATGAAAACGTTGCAGAAATAAAATAAAATCACTCTGAGCAGGAGATGGGTACAAAGATAGGAAAGTGAAATGGGTGTAATGTATGACGGCGTTTTAGTGCCACCAAAAAAGTCGAAACTACGAGAATAAAAGTCAAAATATTGCGAGAATAAAAGTCGAAATATTACGAGAATTGGCCTAGATTGGGAGCACCCGGAGATATTCTCAGCTTTCAAAATCGGCCAGTTTTTTAGCGAAACACAAACAATATGTATATTATGACATATATATATTATAGCCTGAAATATAGCTGAAATTGCTTTATTTTAAGCCAGTGGAAGACATGAAATATTACAAGCATAATAATCCCACATAAATGGCTTTGTAGTGTATTAAAAAGGGTTAAATAAGAGAGCTACAGCGCCCCCCAAAGGAATGTCGACTGAATGTGTGAGCTGCTGTTAAGATAAAAAGTTGTTCCTGTTCAGTCTTTAAAAAAATATCATATTCTTGATATTAAGTGGTTTCTGCGAGTTCTTAGATCTCTTCCCAGTAACATAAATTGGCTGCTCGGATGCAACAATATTCAAATATGCCTAAATTCCAGTGGCCTTCTCTCAATCCAGGTCATTTGCAAGTGTACTATACTAAATAATACATTTCGACTTTAATCTCATAGTTTCCACTTTATTCTTGTAAGTATTTCACCTTCTATTCTCGTAACATTACGACTTTATTCTCGTAACATTACGACTTTATTCTCGTAACATTACGACTTTATTCTCGTAACATTACGACTTTATTCTCGTAGTATTGCGACTTTATTCTCGTAACATTACGACTTTATTCTCGTAACATTACGACTTTATTCTCGTAGTATTGCGACTTTATTC
>JAUMHI010000067.1:3360047-3375047 GCA_032359435.1 Enteromius unitaeniatus
ATTGCGACTTTATTCTCGTAGTATTGCGACTTTATTCTCGTAGTATTGCGACTTTATTCTCGTAGTATTGCGACTTTCTCATAGTTCAAAAACTATCTCATAGTTTTTTTTTTGTTGGCACTAAAGCACCGTCATAGTAATGACACAAGAACACAAACTAAATGCTAGAGATGAGATGAGAATGTAAAAAAGACAACCAGTGAATTTTGTTTTATAAATAATTTTTGCATGTGTCTCTCACCCTTCCTGCTGTCTGGCGACAGCCAAGGAGTCAGTGTCGGAGCTTGCACGTTGGTGTGTTGATGCAAGCACTTGTGATAGTGTCATATTGCTCTGTGATTGGCTACTGAAAGGCACCATCTTGTGCTCTGGCGACTCAGGCAGCTGACCCAAGTTATGATGGGAACGACTCTTCATCCGGGGGTTGGAGCTACTGCTGAAACCTGGATAGGGCGGTTCAGAAGGAACAGAGATCCGACTTGAATTCTTGAGGGAGATCTCGGAGTAGGACATCCTCTTGTAGAGTTCAGGGTCAGAGCTGGGGGACAGACTAACTGCACCCATCCCATCAGAATACTGGAGATTGCTCAGAGGAGAGTTCTCTGCAGGAGAAAAGGATGGTAACGAAAAGAGTTAAAGAGTTAAATCCAAGAACTTTGATTTGCATGCCATTTCTGTCTTTACACAACAAAGAAAGTTTTACATTATGGCTTGTTTTTACCTTGGAGTGCATTTTCAAACCTAAAACTTTCAGTTTAATGCCAATTCTTTAAGATTGTTAAATAACTCATATTCTGCCTGAAACCTAAAGCTGTTGTGGTTTCTGAATTATGAAAATTAAACATAAGAAGTTGTCAAGTGGTCTTTCTTCTGTCCTTATAATTGTGCTTTCATCTCAAAAGAAAAATTTAAAACAATGATTTGTTTCAAAGAAAATGTATTAAATGCTGCTGAAAGGTTTGAGGTCGGTAAGTTTTAAAAAATATTTTATTTGAACAAAAGTACAGTAAAACAATAGTATTGTGCAATATTTATTCCCTTGATGGAAAACCTGAATTTTCAGAATCATTATTCTTCAGTCTGCAGTCACATGACCTTTCTGAAATCATTCTAAAATTTGATATATATAGATTTACATTTTAAATGCAGCATTTAATTGGAAAAAAAAAATCTAACAATAAAAATGTCGTTATTGCAATTTTTGAACACTTAAAGACACTTCCTTTATGAACAAATACATTAATTTCTTTAAAACAAAATCCAAACTAAAATCAATTATAATTTGAATCGATATTTCGGTGTTTGTTTTCTCAATCGCCAGTTTATTTCTTCTTTTTCTCACCCAGGTCCTGCAGTTCTTGTTTGTTTTGTCTGGCTTTCATGTGCAGGTGGAATTTGTACTGAGCCGAGCACAGGTGCAGCAGATACTGGCAGGTCTTTTGACTATCTGTCTGAAACAGATGTTTGATTCCGTCCGAAGTGTTCTGCAAACAGATCTTCTTTTTCTACCATACAGAAACACAAAGAAACACGGTGCGTTACTGACATTCCCAATGATTCCATGTGGAAAGAGTCTGAAGCAGAACCTCTTTAGTTTTTCTAGAAAACTCCAGCACAGCTGTGTGATTTCCTCTAAATGTAAACATGCAAATTTAAACATCTTACTGTGAAAGAGATCTTCTTGGTATCCCTCCAGGGGAACCTCAGCACAGGGGTTCGATTTCCATTCAGGACCTCGAAGATGAGGACACCTTTCGAGTAAATGCCCAGCATGATGCCGGTCTGGGATCTCTTCTCTGGAAGCACACGATGGAAGTGAACTCCATATTCTGGCAGTCTCTGGCACACCTTTACATAACAGAGAAATGACGAGACAGATCTAATCACAAGCGGTCTACAACAACATCTATTAGGAAAGAAAATTTAACTGAATCAAAAGCATTAAAGTCCATTTATTCACAATTATTGACTGCACTTATCTCCTTAAAAAAAACTTAAAACAACTGACGTCTGTGAATGTGTACAACCAAGTTCCAAGAACAACTTTTGGTTTTGCGACTGCTCACATTCAAAATGCTGTAATCAAGAGCATCTGAGAAAAAACAGACTGCAGCAATCTACGCTTATTCAAGTCAATTACGGACGTTTGGTCAAACAGGAAGCTCTGTCTAGAATCACATTGAAGGATTGATGTGTTTCGTTCCTGACCTTGAGGAACTCGAGTTCAGCCTCCTGCTCTGAAGCGTTGTAGTATGAGCTGTGGAGTTTGGGTAGTTCTTCTTTAATGGTGGTCTGATCAATCTTATCCAGAACCGAAGCAGGGAGGTAGTGCTCCGTTCGGAAATATGTCTTTCCGTGAAGCTGATGGAACAAAGGGGAGAAAACGATAAGATGATGCTCAGATGGTAAAGATTAAGTCTAGATATAGAATTTAAGATTCTTTTTTTAATAAATAAAATCATTATTTGAGATACAATGCACTTTGGGTAGATATAAAATAAAAAGTAATAATTTGCAAAAACAAAATATTATTATCAGATGTTCTTTGTACCTCAGTCTGATAGTCCCCAAACTCTGCCTGCAGTGCCAGAGATGCCAAAATCATGGCATTTTCAAAGTCACAGCGCACTCGCTCCTCTAAGATATCTTTCCGCAGCTGTAAGTAGTACTGGTGTTTGGTCATTGTGTGTCTATAAAAAACAATGTTACTTAATTATTATGGGTTAACTGACATGATAATTTAAATAAGTGTTCATATGTATATGAGTCAGAAAGATTTTTTTCCATTTAGATTTTTTTTTCCTACAATGACACATTAAATTGATTAAATGTGACATAAAAAAATAGTTTCATAGTCAAAGTCCTTCAAATAAATCGGATTCTTTTTAACTTATTAAAAAACAAACTATATTAATTAGTGCTAAGAAAAGTAGCTGTTTTCACCATTGATAATAATAATTGTGTCTTGAAAATGGGTGAAAATTTAGTTTTGCCATCACATGAATAAAATGTATTTTCAAAATATATTAAAATAGTAAATGGTTACTGTAAATATTACGGTTTTACCATGTGTTAAATCAAATAATTGTAGCCTTGGTGCGCACAATCTCCTTTTCATATCACTGCATTTTATGTGCATGAAAGATACTTGAATTCAAAACAGTAAATCAAATCTAACCTTGAGCACCAGCACATGTTGGGGCATGTGTGAGTGAACAATGTAAGCTAAAACGAAGCTGCCAAAAGCGGATGAAGTCAGAAAATGTACAACAACAAATATATTTTTGTTTAGCTATTTTAAACTGTTTCCTCGAAAACATATTTTTACAACATAATTGAGGCCCACTGTGAACTGGTTTCTATTTTCTCTGTGGCTTCCTAACAAGAGGAACAAGTAACCACATTTAATTCTAAAGCTGCAACAATAAAATTAAAACCGTTATAAAAGCAATTGCCATTCTAGCTACATTTCTGAAAGCAAAGACTGCATTTGATTTAATGCATTATTTTGCAGTTCATAAAAACATCTGCTGACACATAAGAAAGAAACTATATTTTTAGTCTCTGATTATGTTGTGAGGCCTTACTGGATCAGACTGACATCATCCTGAAAGAACTTGATACGTAGAAACAGATTAAAATTGACATCCGACTTCTTTTTCCTCGGGTCATCCTTCCAACCGTCAGGCGCCACCTTCGAAAGTTTGGCATCAGGTTCAACCAACAAGAACTCGTCATCTAAAAAAAAAAGGAAAGAAAGGAAGATAAACAAACAGATTATGCTAAAAGAGTTCAATGCAGCATAACAACTAAAGCAGCCTTTGGTTTGAAAGGCATGAGTCAGAGAACTTAATGAACCATCTGTGGATACAAACCACCATGTCCATTAGAGCAGTAATTAGAGGAGTCACGCAGGGGCAGAACATCATGAAGAGAACAACAGAGTCATTTATTCTGTTGTATTTACACACATAATGATCAAATAGCTCAGTTTACCTGAACAGGTACACATAACATAAGCTGCAATAAATCATCCATTGGACATTTCAAGGTAATTCTTCCTAAATGCTTTCATTTAGACTTAACATATAACAAGAAAACACAAAACCGAAGAAAATGTTAAAGATTGACAAAAAGGTATACAAAATACTAATGTTAGCAGAAAGTCTGGAACTGGTTTTAAAGGAAGATGGCTTATGCACCTTTAAGGTAGGCGAGACTGAAGAGATGGTGCTCAACCAGCCCAATGTGAGCTACGACCATGTCCAAAACATCCTTACAGACCGCCTTCACATCGCAACTAAGCTCCAACTTCTGCCCGTTCAGTAAGACCACCCCCACCTTCCTCTGACTCTCATCGACCTTCCCACGCTTGTTCAGCTGAAAAACATGCAAAAATGATAAATGCATACATTCAGTATACACAAATACGTAGCAGTTTAAAGCAAAGCAGATTAGCTCTCTTACCATTATGGGTGAAGGAACGGTTAAAACCACAGCTGGCTCGCTGCTCATCCTCACAAACTCTGGGCCAAACAAATTCTACAACAAGAACAAAACACATTTTAAATGTACCACAGAGCACAGACTTCTTTTTTAGCAAGAATTCAAAGTGATTCTGCTTTCTCATGCAGAAAATGTAGTTTTAATATAATTTACACTGTAACTTGCATAAACTGAATTCAATCTGAATTAGGTTTTTTTAATTCTTCATACCCGTTTATTCATACTTAAACATGCAAATACCTATGAACTGAATTCAGCATGGATTACTCAATGTCAGTTATAGTGTGAATAGTACAAATCTAAGTGAATTCAATGTGAATTCAGAAGAACTGCATAGTTATTTGATTCACAAATTAATTAAATCAGAATTAAATGACATATTCTATCTGAATTCGGGTAAACTGGATTACTTTACTCTTTGTCGTTTACACAGTAACTTGCATAAACGAAATTGAATCTAAATTTAGTAGACCTCAATTCTTTTGCTTTACATGCACCCTCCATTAATAAGCATTCAATTCAATTACTTCATGAAAATTATGATGATCTGGATTACATTTTCTTTGATTATTCATAATGAATCAAACTCAATCTGAACTCAGATAAACTGGACTAAACCGGATTATTTTAACACTGTAGTGTATAATGTGAATTCAATCTGAATGCAGCTCCAATGTATTACTTTAGATTTGCGTGGATGAAGGCCTGCTTCCAAAGAACTGTTGCGAAGTGGCTCAGCCAGGTCCAGTATGGAGGCACGGGGGTCTTCACCAGGATAGATGGAGGCTCTAGACAGCCGGGCCTGGAGCCTGTGTAACTCTTCCTGACGCTGGATCAGAAATTCTGTGCCTGACAGCTCATCCTGACCAGCTTCAAAAAGTCTGGACACAAGGCAAAACCAGAAAGGTGTTTGTAAGTGTAGCAATTTTCACTGCTTTGAAATTATTTTGCACATTTCCAAATACAGATCATAAATAAAGGAATCCCTTAAAATCTCTTTCACTTGTTAGCAGAATGAGTGTGAAGCATTGGGTGTTACGTAAGCGCTCTGGCATGCCACCCAATCGCAGAGCCAGCTGGTTGCTGTGGGTGACCAATGCTGCTGCTCTTTGCCTTGGGCATCCTCAGGGAATCAATTACTAAATTCTGCCCCAAAACCTGCTCTACAAAACAGGAACACCTGGCAACCTTCGTCATGACTGCATCACTGCCAACATCTACTGCAAGGAAGACAAGTGCTGGGTAGTTCAGCTGGTTAACCAGCAGGGGGAGGAGTAGAATCACTGACTGGAGGAGAAATACGTATTCACACTGACTTTTGGGAGGTTGCCAAGGAAAATAAGAATAAAACGCAACAAAAGCTGCTGGGAGATCACTGGAAAAGCTGTTAATGGCAGAGAACAAGGGAAAACAGTAGGACAGAAAAGTGCAAAGTATCTAACATAAACTTGGCCTTGTGATCATACAATAGTGATGACATAATTCAAATGCTCACCAACTTCTGTTATAATACAGTTATAAGCAGAACACTTTTTCCATAATCTAAACAACACACAGATATACCTTAAAAGTTATATCCTAGCAAGGACAGCCCAGAGGCGCAATGATTCTCATATTAAGACACTTATATTTATAGCATACTTTCTTTAACTCCCACAGAAACCTGTTGACACATTATTTGGCTGATTTATAAGCCTTTCAACTTATGAGAACCATGTGTGTTCAAAGTAACATTTTTTTATAATATTTGTGATGATTTGTGAACTTGATTGAAGACAGTTTGAAATCTACATTATGCTGCACACACACTATCTACAATACTACACACTAACCCAAACCTTACTCTTAAAGCAAGGGAAACATATTTACATCACTTTCACCTATAATGCTGTCCCCCGTAGGCAGATTTTGTGCTGTTTGTAATCATTTCTGGGGGCAATTGTGTCTCCAGAGTAAAACCACACACACGCGCGCTCATTCTGCTAGCGCACACACAAAGCTGCGGTTCTGTAACCAGAACTAAACTTGAACAGGATGAGAGGAAATGAACACAGGAAGGGTTTAGATTATCATTAACTTGGGCTGGGGTCCACAAAAGACCTCAAGAAAGGGTCAGCACAGCCAGGACGTGCATGATTGATCAACACGAAGCAGGAAACATCAAAGAAAAATACCTGTGTCTCTGTGCACTGCTGAGCGAAACGGCATCGTGCTCTGACAGGCCGACCTGAGAGCTGTATCGCCTCAAATCTTCTGGCTTCTTAGCTGTAGAAAGTAATGAAACAAATGCCTGTAAACTATGTGCCTTGCACAGTAATATGCATATAAAACATAGAAAAGCAACTTTTATGAACTGCATGGTCATCAGTAAGTGAACTCAGATGACATCCACCCACATTCATCTAAACGGCCGCAGTATTGAGATGACTCGCACTGCATTCATAAATGCTGTTTTCAGATGAACTTAACTATATATATTAAAAAATAGTTTTTTCTTTAATTAATGAGTAACAAGCTGACATACTGTAGTATGATTTAAATATTATTTTTTTTCATTAGATAAAAAATTACACTGATGTTTGTTATCAACATCAAATAGTGCTTGAAACATTACATTGCACCAAGGTTTAATAAAGTTTGATTTGTTAGGTGATGAAAAGCTAATGATTAGTTAAATAATACAATTTCAAATCAAATTATTTGTGTGGGATTTCCATTTTCTGTGTATATTGTCACCTGACTAGTGGCTGGTGTGTGCTGTTTATATATATATATATATATATATATATATATATATATATATATATGTGTATCTGTATGTATGTATGTATGTATATATATATATACACATACATATATATATACACATACATACACTACCGTTCAAAAGTTTTAGAACAGAAGGATGTTTTTTAAAGATGTTTCTTCTGCTTATCAAGGCTGCATTTATTAGATTAAAAATCCAGAAAAAAAAACCTAATATTAATAATATTGTGAAATATTATTTAAATTTAAAATAACTGTTTTCTGTGTGAATATATTTTAAAATGTCATTTATTTCTGTGATACAAAGCGTCGTTACTCCAGTCTTCAGTGTCACATGATCCTTTCAGAAATCATTATAATATGCTGATTTATTACTAGAATTGTCAATGCTGGAAACAGCTGTGCAGCCAAATATATTTTTTGGAAGCTGTGATTTTTTTCCCCTTTTTTTCTCCTCAGGATTCTTTGATGAATAACAAGTAAAAACAACATATTTTTTTTACCAAATATAAAACATTTCTAAAATGTAAATATATGCTGTGACTTTTTTGTTCATTTAATAGATCCTTTGTTAATAAAAGTATTCCTTTCTTTTTAAAGAAGAAAGAATAAAAATGTACTGATCCCAAACTTTTGAACAGTAGTGAAACAGTAAACTACTGTAACAGTAGTTCTGAACATTATTATCCATTTTAAATAAATGCTTCTCTTTTTAATATTTTAATGATCAAAGAATCGGCATATTAGAATGATTTCTGAAAGTGACACTGAAGACTGGAGTAATGATGCTTTTTGTATCACAGGAATAAATTACATTTTAAAATATATTCACACAGAAAACAGTTACTTTAAATTGAAATAATATTTCACAATATTACAGTTTTTTTCTGGATTTGTAATCTAATAAATGTATATATTTATTTATTTATTTATATATACACACACACATAATAAAAGTGACTGTAATCTGACTATGTGCACTTTAAAACTGATAATAGCCTAATCACAATCACTTAATTTTCGGAATCTGATTACACAATCCGGTAATCAGTTACTATCCAGCACTGAACCTAGAAATCCTCTATGTGGTTGTTCTGTTAAAAAAATTCAGGTCATTAGTACAACCTTGTCTGTAGTCAGGGTCTGAAGATGTCACAGAGGGGCTTTCGCTGGAGGAGCTGTAGTCGCTGTGGTATCTTCTGTGAGTATGCAGGGGATCTTAAAAAGAAAATAATAATAATGCAAATAAAATACCACGCAAAACAAAAGTGTCATAAAATTCCTGTACATTCCATATTGTAAGAATTTAGTACAGCACATTTTATTTTTTGAGAATATCATAGACAGCCCTGCTCTCACCCTCTGCTTTATTATTAAAAAAAAAAAAAGAGTACCTATTGCTTTCTAAAACATTCATGTCCAGCTTGCAGTCTTTTAAAACATGTCTATGAAACAAAGCTTCTATGTCCCCATGACTCAATGAATCAGAAAACCGATCCTCATATTCTCAGACCTGGTCTGTTACAGACACTGGAAATGGAGTTATAGATTATTACCATCATTATGGGCACTGATGGGAGTTTGGAAATGTGCCGGGGGAGTTTCCAAATATTCTCAAATGAAGGTATGTGCACAAGAGTGATATGTTAGGCATTAAAAAAAAGTAAGACTGAACAACTGAGAGGGAAATACTGAAAGCTGCTGTACAATACACACAATGACCTAATGCAGTAAAGTACAGTGAGACTACAGTGGTTCTATTAATACTCCACTGCAGCCCTTCAAAAACCCTGAAGAACAGTATGAACACCATATGGAATCTTTCATCGGTGTGCTCAGTTTTCAAACAAAAAACCTTTACAACTGAAGACCGAAGACCTAAAACCTGATAAAACCACTTCAGGCTGACTCAATAAATGTTAACAAGGCTCTGGATTAATAAGTGACAGAGCTGAGGAATTAGTTTAATACTGAAATTTGTATTAAAAAATGATCACCAACATGTGTTATATTGTTTATTATTTTTTTATATAACATGATTCTATTAAACTAACTTCATAATTCTAATTGTATTTTATTTTAGAAAAAAAAATATATACACTACTATTACTATACTATTTTAGTATATTTATTAAAAACAAAATTATTACTTTTTATACACAAGTATACAGTACATAAAAACATTTCTAGAAATTGTGTATATATATATATATATGTATGTGTATATGTATGTGTGTATATATACATATATATATATATATATATGTATATATATATATATATATTTTTTTTTTTATTTTTTATTTTTTGTGTAACGATACGCTTATTCATATTGAACAGTACGAAGCTTTCGGTTCAGTACGCATTACAAACTGAACGATTCAGACAAATAAATAATAAAGTGTGAAATATAATGTTTTCAGTGGTACTCCAAGGCAGCCCAAACGACGTGACAGGCAACGTGCTGACTGCCCCTCCCACTCCCAAAAAGACAAAAACTAGAACAACAGATTCCAACAGGGCAAAACTATCGATCGGTCACAGCGATCGGTACATTTTGAGCAGTGTATTGTAATGCGGGTTTTAAGAAAATGCTAAATGTTATTGAGCCCTCCAAACAAAGAATAGAAAAATTGTGACTGAAGCACAACAGCGGCCCATGTGTTGAAGACACGATCTGTGCTGTCTGAAGAAAATGCGGACACTCTATTAGTTTATAACTACTACAATATTACGTTTCACTTTTTAGAAGGAGCATTTGGTGTTGGTTATAAAGGAGGTTGTGTTTTATTTGCTGCTAAGAATATGTGAAGATATGTGATATAACAATCTTGAAAAACAAGATCATACTTTTATGTTAGTTTTAATAAATAAAAATGTGAAGAAAAAAAATCAAAGAAATTCTCAGTAACTTCGCAACTTTTGTTATTAGAGTATAAGCAGAGACTGTCTGCTTAATATCTCCTAACACTTCATTTTGATGAGTACATAACACATACTGACTATCAGAAACTTTACAAGTATTTGTCAACTTATTTTACTAACCCTAAACCTACCCTAAAGTCTACTCTGAGAGTTACTAGACATGTAGTTGGGACTTAATGCAATATAGTTCACATGTTGTTACTTATAGATATTAGAATGTCTAAATGGGCTATCATAATAAAGTTTAACCCTATACATTTTAAATTGTTTCTTAAATTAGCTTGTTGGATTTAATGATGTGTGTATGGTTGGTCCTTCACGTTTCCCTTTAAAAAACATTCTAGTCCCTGTCTGTTTGTCCTCAGTCAAATTATTCCTCGGTTTGCATTTCCAGATCAGGCTCAGGTAGGAAACTCTGAATCATTGACTCAGCTTTACTTAGTGATGTAATGCACACACACACGCAATATAAACTTCAACTAAAGCTTGACAGCATCCCCTGTGTGCAGTGTGTTACCTCTGTGCACTATTTGACAACTCTGTCAGGACCAGAAAATCAAGTCCATGCACTTTAAGTACTCAATGCTGCATATTTAGCATTACCAGAATTCCTGAAGGATTTCTCAAGCCAGGAGTTTCCGAACGTCAGAGTTCAAAATCCACAAGAACAATGAAGCTTTCATCTCATGTTCGACTGACTGCTCTCCTCAGTAAACAATTAGTACAACCTCGAGTGAAACTTCCAAACAATGACAATTATGTAAAGCAATCAAACATTTCCACGTAAAACACACTGGAGCAAACGCAACCACTCGTCTTTCTCTGAAACCACCTAGAAATGTTGAAAGATGCGTAAACGGTTTGATCATTTCAGTGAACCAGCCAGTCAACTGACTTACAAACCACGTGCTCATGGAGGAAATATAGATGAATAAACAGCTTTCTCGACCCGTACCACTGTGTGCTCTTTAGGCCCGAAGTGCATTGTTTTATTCCTGTAATAAAAAAAACTATTTATATTTATATTTATATATATATATATATATATATATATATACACACACATATATACACACACACACATATATATACATACAGTTAATTTTAAGGTGTCAATGTTACAGTGTAATTATACATTCATACACTGAGTATTATTAATAAACTACATGTACTTAGTATATGGTTATTACTTGCATGTTATTAAGCATAATGTATTGTTATACGTGTTTCTATTTTTTTGAGTGCATAAAGGAAACCATTTATTCATTCATTAATTTCTCCATTATGTACGCAATTAAGTCCATCCAGTGGACAATTTGTATTGCACTGTAAGATAGAAATTGGTTTAAGTATTACTTTTGAGACCTGAAATGCATCACTTTGAGGTATGGATGAGTAGAGTAGAATACAACAGCATAGGTGACAAAAAAGAAAATTTACATTAAAAAAGTCAGCCTCAGATTTGTCCTTCATATATATATATATATATATATATATACCAATATTATAGTATTTCTCTATATTAAATTGTAAAATCATTGTTTTTTTTTTAACAATACATCATAAATTAACACGATTTAGGATGTATTCATAATGCATCACACTGCAAAAAATAAGAACGATCCTAAAACAAGCTGAAACTGGCTGATACTTTAAAATTGCTTAAATTCATAAACGCAAAGTGTGCACACTGAACTAAAACATTGGAACGTCTCTTTTCATGAGAATTATCCACAAAGTTTGCAGCTTTAAAGTCTTCTTTTTAGGTGGTTGACGCTACAATTTCCTATGTTTGTGCACACATATGTGCGTGCATGCTTTTTGTGACAAATGAGGACATCAATTTGTAGAATGACATAGGTATTACATGGAGAAGGTGACTTTTCAGGACAAAATTATGTTTTTCTAAAAAAAGAAAGAAAAAAAATGCCTGAAGTTTCCTGTAAGGGGTAGTGTTATGTGTAGGGCAATAGCACATACAGTTTGTACAGTATAAAAACTATAAGGCTTATGGAATGTCCCCCTTGTCACAAAAATTAACATGAGTGTGTGTGTGTGTGTGTGTGTGTGTGTGTGTGTCCCAGGATGGAATTCTGCTGTGTGCAATACAGAGAGCAGAGGAAAAAAGTAAAAGCATGACTATGTAGAGACAGAAATGACATGCAGTCATGTAAAGGAGACAAATAACAGGCGATTTAGTTTAATTAAAGAGCAAGGCATAGACCTGCTCTATATGAAGGATAACATTAAATGACTTCTGTTGTGATCTGGAGCTATATAGAAAATGAAATGAAATAAATTAAATTAAATTAAATTAACTTGACCTTCAAGGGGAAGGGGGGAGGGTTAGGTACCATTGCCATAATGGCAGGGGAAACACTGTTCTTTGATCACTTTCACTCTGCAAATGTCTACAGGAAGACCTGGCACCCCATGAAAGGGGTGTTAAAAACCACTGTACATAAACACACGAAACTAAAGAGTCGCACACACATTGCACTGCGACTACAATGGAAAGCGCTGCCCACACGGTGCACTTATCAGTGGCTGATGGGAGTTTGGCAGGTTGTGAAGTGAGTCACCCAGCGTATCCTCAGAGCGGCCCATGAAAACATCCACCACACTGGAGCTATGACAGCACGTCTGCTAAAAGCCTCTGAAGACAAGTTTGGAGCCGTCACATTAAACCCCTCGAGTGCACACATTCTCTCTGCTCGTAATTTATTTTACTACTCTTTTTGTGGTGAGAAAACCTGTGAAATGGACAGAAAAAAAGGAGGAGTGCATTAGGAAGCAGGACAGCGTGTTCTGCCACAGGCTGCCCGTCATACAAATCAATTTTCAGCTGCGTTTCATGCCACTTTGCAGATGTGGGACCATTCCAGAGGAAATGCCTCTGGATCAACGCCAACCACAAGCTGAACGATAGTGATAAACGAGATCTGCCAAACTTATGTTTTGTTTTGTTGATGACTCGTCACAGAGCTCTATAGTTCCTATACATGTTCCTGGACCATAGTAGTGGGTCGTAGTTATCTGGAATGCCTCATTTATGAAAAGTTCTGTGTAAATTGTTTGCAAAGTGATTCATTCAAATGTGACAACATATGCATGAGTAGTGTTAAAAATGATTTACATGGACATTGGTTCGACTCAAGTTTCGCAAACGGCCAACAAAATTTTAATTCGGTGTATGTTCAGCCAAAAAAAAAAAAATAGCAAAACATGCATTTATGAGTAATATTTGGTACTCAAAAAAGATGACATTGATTAATTCTGACCAAAATAAAATAAAAAAATAAAAAATAAAAAAAATAAAATTAATTAAAATAATTTATATTCAATTTGGGTCCCCAGTGTGCAGAAAGAAAAAGATATTAAAATAAAAATGTAATTAATAAAATAGAAGGAATGCACATTAAATAAACAATTAAATATCCAATAGTCTATATACTAGTAGCATCAAATGATTAATCTTGATTATTAACATCCATAATAAAAGTATTGGCTTATGTAATATATGTGTGTACTGTGTATATTAATTTCTATATAAATGCACATACAAACAGCATATATTTTGAAAATATTTACATATAATTTTATATAGGTATATTTCTATAATTTATATTATATCCAAATATATTTAATAAAAAAAAATTGCTTTTTTTTTTTTAAATATAAATAATAAATATACATAGTAAACATTATGTGAACAAAAACTTTTACTATGGATGTGATTAATCACAATCTTTTGACAGCACTACTATATATATATATATATCATTCAATAAATAAATAAATCCACTAACCAACATAGAACAGATATTGTATATCACTGTGTCAATTTGAATAATGAAAATTTAATTATGTATACAATGACCTAACACCCTACGGTTCTCGAAAGTGGACAAAGAACACTGTCCACTTTTATTGGACAACACTGGACAAACATCTGCAAGTTAAGGCCAGAGCAGATGGTATCCCAGTGGATGCTGGCTCCTGACTGTTGGATCTGCCATCAGCGGATGGCCTGTGATGACCTCACATCTTGTAAGTCAGCCATCAGAATCTCAGAGGATCGGTACGTGCAGGTGGATAGGTCACACACATCTACGCCACCACAGCATCTTCTGCCAAATCCCTTTTCAGGCAGGAAAACACCCACATTTATTCTTGTTCCATCGTTTGTTCTTTTCCCTACTCTCACTTTTCCCAATCCTGCTTGCTCTTCATCACTTCCTCATGTTCCTTGCCTGATTCCAGTAACTTTTTTCCTCCTATCCTGATGTTTTAGAGACCCAAAGCAGTTTGAACTCATATACTTGTGATTATTGCCACAAAAAGCCTTACATGCAAATTGATTACAACTTAAAAAGACATAAAAAACAAATGAATAGGAAAGGAACAAGGAATTAATAGGGTGATTACAGCCTGATGAGGACAAAAAGCACAAAAGTGTTTCGGGAGTGAAGCGCTTTTCATTAGAGCTGAAGAGGTTCCTCAGAGAACCTGATTCCTGATTTTAAGAGTAGGGTCAGAGTTTTACTAGGAAAGTGGAAAAAGCTTCCATTCTGTCAAATCAGAGTTCTGACTTGCATATCCTCTTGTGTTTTTACTGTGTTTTTCAAGATCAAACAAAGACATGAAAGCCTCTGGGCATGTGGTTTTGTAGCAAAAGATCTCTCTAGCTTTTTAAACTAAATCTTTATTAAAAAATCCCCTCCTTCCCCTCCTTCAGACATATGGTTCCATGAGAACATGCATATAATAATTCCTACAGACATGGTATAGTGGATGCTAAGC